>MU001846.1:0-92813 GCA_010093585.1 Melanomma pulvis-pyrius CBS 109.77
TGTTGGAAACGACAACTATCATTACTTGGAAGGCACTAGTGGGTATCACGTGTTAGATAAACAACGCTAGTGACTAGTAGAAAAGAGGCATCAGCGCCTGCGCTGATCCCTCCCCTAATCAATAACTTTTGTTTCACAATTACCTTTATCATCAACTGCTCAGCCGCTCAACTACATCACGTAGCGGATATTCACAGCCTCTTTCGGGTAACTCCACCAGCCCTATCATGGAAAACAAAGCCCAAACCTTTCGTTTTCTTGATCTCCCTGGAGGTAAGTAAATATAGAAACCTGAACGCCAAATAGTTACTAATATAATCTCCAGAAATCCGAAATCGAATCTACGAGTTCTGCCAGAGCAACGACTTCATTATCCTAAACCTTAGGGATAGATATGATGAAAATACTAGGTCTGATCATAAGGTCATGCCTATAGTCAAATCGCACCAAGGGCAGGAGTCGAACCGTCTTGGCCTAGTCCAATGGTGGAAGCTGGACTATTTTGGCCTGACCCAAGTAAACCATCTTATTCGGTCTGAGTATCTACCCTTATACTACAATTCAGACAAAGTCTACGTTGACCCGAAAGACTTACCTGCGTATGCTGAGGCTTTTCTTGGGGTTGGCACGCCGCATCCATCACGTCCATCTACCGTGGTGACAGGGGTTATCGCATCTTCCTCTTGGTTACATGATCTCACGCCTCTATTAAAATTGGCAGCAGAGAACACAGACGTATATTTCATTTACCAGGACTATGTCAATCGCCAGAATCGTGGGGGTAACATACTCCCGGAATCAAGAGGCTTTGTACGAATCGTCAACATGCTCCTCCGTAAGGCCCAGCATCCGAGGTATAAAGAGGGATGGTGCGTCGCTGCCGGCATGTTAGAATCTATGTACATATGCGGACGGGCCAGACCCTACCTCCAGATCGCTATAAAGACGGAATGCTATAATATGATCACCCTAGAGAATTGGGGCCAGACGAACTCTGAGTTTCTGGAGATAACGGGTCTTGATATGAGCCCAGTTGGTTTTCGGATTGAGTACCCAAATCAACAGCTTTGTTCGTGGTAGCCTTGTTGATATTCGGAAGACACTCCAGTCTGTTCAATGCGGTGATTTAGGTCTGCAATTAGTAAGATTCGAGGGATTTCTTAAGGACCGTCTCCTGAATTCTCCCGAGATATTGAGTAGGAGTCACCACAGAGATAGCAGGATTGCGCGCAACACTTACTGCGGTGTTGCGGATAGCATGAACGGGAACACGTTAAGATTGGCCGTGGTCGTTGTGTGTTCCCCTTGGATCGGCGAAAAAGTTTATCCGGCGAAAAGGTGTGTTTTAGGCGATTGGATCTTTCATGTGTTTTCTATCATATATTCTTACTTGAGACAGAACGGCGAAGGTCTCATGACTTGTGTTTCCCAGCAGAATCGGCAAAAATGCTATAGCTAGCTACAAAATCTATCTAATTCCACACTCCCTACTTCGAGTTTGTTGTTCCTCATGCATCATATGGCTACGAGTCGTTATAAACCTCCTACAATATCTCATTACGATTGTTGATTACAAAATATAAGAGATCGGACTTTCTGTTGTCACCGTCAAAGGCTGACCGTGTAACACCTTGAAGTACTTGGCCTACACTGTTAGCTGCATAAAAGATAGTCTTGTGCAGAACTATGTCAGCTACTTCTAATTAGTAGTTTGTGGCAGCAAGACGGCAAAACTTAATATTTTAATAAAACTTGTTTACTTCGCAGGTGAGGGAAGGTGAAGATGGGATGAAGTGGGCAACTTGATGCAAATATCTAACTTCTTACAGACAAAAGTTCAATCTTCAACGTACATCTTTCCCAAGGGGTATGGAAATTTTCTACTTCCTAGCTCTCCAAATACATGTATACTTCCTCTCAGGCCTCCAAGCCATAACACCGGAGCGCCTGGCCAAAATAGCATTCTGAGCACCATTCCCCACACTCCCGGCCATGGCATTCGCTTCTCCATTCAGCACATTGGAACTAACCAGAAAAGCACATGTATGTCCTTTCCGCCTATCAATTCACCTCACCGAGTAGACCCTCCTAAGAGTCCTTATCCTTGAGCTCCTGACCACGACGCCTTCCTACCCTTCCACGTCGGCCATCGAACGGGAAAAGTTTACTTTGCTGATCTGGATATATAAAACATTTCACCTCCCAATTTCAGGTATTTATTTTCCTTATAATTTCCCACAGAGCCTTTTAGGTGAATGGGCACGTGTATATACATGCTCATAAGTGGAGGCACAATTATTTAAGTAAAATAATGATGACATTCAGGCAATTTTGTTCCATAGTTCATATGTTATGTCTTTAGGTTAATTCCGATACTATCAGTTAATAATATCATTTCTTATCTCATTATTCCATATATATAATAAGTGAATAAAGGTTACGTACTGGCTTGAGATCAAGAGAGGTAGATGTTAGCTGGATGCAGGAATTGTGTAATGTAAGTCAGATTGTGGTGGATCCTCAAAAATAAATTGCCGTATCGGTCTCTTCAGGTAGTGACCAAGCTCTCTTCAGTATAAGTAATGAGTTGATTGTAAACGAGTGTGAAACTGAAAACTATATACAAGCAAGGCAGAGCTGTGAAAGATGAGTGACAGTACACCGAAGTAAAATACAAGTACATGAAGAAATCCAAACCCCCACCCCTCAGAAAAATGCGGACAGTTGAGCGTCGGGGAAACTGCTACACATTGAATCTAAACCAATAGCTTGAAGTGATTTAACCGTAAGAGATGGACAATGCTCCCTCGCCTAGGATAGCAAAGCAAAAACCTGCTGGGGCAACTTGGGCAAGTGTAAGGCAATAGGGGTCAGAATAGACCTTCCATCCCCAATAAGCTCCGTCTGCTACGAACGAGTTGAATTTTGTAACCGGGTAGCATCCCGATTTGATGTCTTGTGAGCTCACAATTCCTCTCACTGGATCGCCGGCGCAGTTGCCTGCGAACAGAGTCAATGAAGAGCCATCGCGGGCCTCGAGGGCAGAAGTTCCTGGCGCCGCCCTAGTCGACGTCGTTAGTGATTATTATGCAGTGCGAAAAATTGGAAACATACGAAGGAGCACCCTGGACAGCGAGAATGAGAGAAGCGAAAGCAAGGTTGAGATAATGCATTGTGTTCTGTCGGAAGACTGTGGATGAGGCTGGGTAGCGAATACGATTTAGTGATAGAATTGAACGGATTTGCTGGAAGCTCGTCTTTGGTAGTGACCGATGAAAGGAGAGTGGAAAAGAAGAAAGAACAGGATTGAGTAGAAGACTGTGTGTTTGGTATTGAGTGATGGGTAGAAAGAAAGACGTTCTTTTAAATAGGAAGAAAGATAGAATCACGCTCTCTATGTTCTGAGGACCCGGATGCCCAATGTCCTATCTGGGATAATGGCTAAAATAGCGGTAATGTTAACTCGTCTTTCGCGCCGGACTTTTTTTGTTCTAGACGAAGGAATATCCGATTCATGTCCAATGCCGATGCCGCTCGGGATGATGTATGGCTGTACTGTATGCAATAGTCGCTGTCGGAAAGTCCGGTTTTGCGAAATTGGGCTGGAGATGGTTGTAGTATTAAAACGATCGACTTGCTTGTCGCTGCTCTCAATTTAGACCTTTTAACGTCTTTGACTTAAATTATAGACTGTCTTGTGACTACTATTGTCTGCAGTACTCTGCGGTACTTGCATACGATATTTCCCCAAAAACAATAGTTTACGCTAACAACACATTCTCACGCGGTGTTTCAAGTGGGTTTATCGCTTATTTCAGGCCTCCAAATTTCCTCTTCAGGTCATATGGAAGAGCCTTACACACCAAATTCGGTCGTACAGTGTCATTAAACTTTTTCTTCAACATCGGGCGCTTCCGCATGATCTGACGAGAGATATCTATTCGCTACGCCGTAGGACAGGCCAATCAGATCTCAAGAATCTAGGGGCACGATTTCGAAACGGCGCTAAATTGATGCCCAGTGTCCTATTTGGGAAAATAGTCAAAAGCTTGACTGTACCTAAGTTTGAGATACTACCGGATTGTTGGGCAGATTTCTAAAATGTAATCTATGAATAGCGATCGGGGTGAGGCTGTGAATACATATGTGATGTTCCAGAGTCCGCGAACTCCGTTTCGCAGTGTACGCCACTCTAGCGTTATACGCCGTAATGGATTGCCTTCAGGTATCTCATTGCTGCGGATTTACAGATGGAATCGTTTCACTTCTCATTGTAGAGTCCGCAAACTCATCTGTCACATCACCCTCGACCTGCTCCGCTATTCTTGTGGAATGCAGACTACACAAAATACTCATACACGAAAATTAAGGTTTGATGTCTACTTTCCCGAAGAGGGAGATTGTTTTCTAGTAGGATCTCTTTAAAAGCTCATGTCTCGTGGCTACGCAAAGTACAATTCCTGAAGAAAAGAACGAACAGCACGATGATGAACCATACTGACAGCCAACCATATACCCAAGCAGACGCCGAATATTCGAGCCTGCAACATTAAGTCTAAGAAACTCAACGTTGGGCCCCTGACTTCAAGACTCGAGCAAGTAGGACACTGTGACTTTGAGCCAATCAAGTAGAGTTTTAACTGACCTAAAGTAGTTCTTGGACCTGGGACCTGATTCATGATTTATCTTGCAGCTACTTTGTAGAAGTCTCTGTTTCAAAATTGCACTCAAATTACAGCATACACTACATCTAGTCTTTCACTATCAGTCCAAGTATTTCACGAAGTTTTTATAGACAAACGTCGTCTACTACCACGCGAGGACAATCTTTTGTGAAATATAAAAAGATATGAAAGTGTGAGACGTCAATCTAATTTGTTAGCCGAAGATGACTTGTATCGAATTCTTCTATTTAAGCATAAAGAGCTCCTAGATTGACTAAAAGCTTGTACATGTAAACAGTCATTCATGAAGATCGCCAAATCTCCTTCCCAATGGCGTTAGCTCGGGCGTTCAGTAGGATCCTTGCCACAGCACAACATTGACTCACCACACCCCATATATTCCTCTTTGCCCCCTTCTACTCCCATCCACATTGAAAAAAACCTTAATTACATGACACAGAAAATCGCTACCGTCTTCCTCTCCACGCACCACAACGAAAATAACCCCATCCTCGGAACTGGCATCTTCGCCCACAATGCTACCGACACAATTCCATACCACCTCCTCCTCCACCGCCTATTTCTGCAGCAAAATCATTATCCGCGCTTAAACACGTATACCAAAGATGAGAAACCATGTCCAAATGTGCACATTCTTGTCGAGCGGAATAAGAAGACGATTTTCGCAAACTTCTGGGACGTATGCCAGGGCTTGGGACGGGATAGAGACCATGTGTGAGTCTGGATTTTCGCTGCTTGGATTGTTGGAAAAGAGAGAGAGAGAGAGAGAGAGAGAGCTGACGTGTGGAATGGACGTAGTGCGCAATATCTCATCAAAGAACTCGGCACGAATGGGAGTTTTGACCAGTGGGGGAGATTGGTCGTGAAAGGGAGGTTCGTGGCAAGGCAGATTGAAAACGCCATCAAGCGGTATAAGAAGCAATACGGTAAGCCCACTTGAAGGTCTTTATTACTGGAAATGTGGCTTATGGGCGAGTAGTCATTTGCTCGAGTTGCGAGTCAAGAGACACTAGTCTTTCGAAAACTGAAACGCGGGCACTGCTCCTTACGGTAGGCAATTATTGTTTCTACGAGGCGAAGCTGTGCTAAGAGGATGGGTTGTAGTGTAATGCTTGCAAGGCGGAGTATACGGTTCCTGTGAGTGCTTTTGCTCTTATGTATTCATAGTGGAGAGAGAGAGAGCGAGAGAGAGAGCTAATGATTGTTCGCAGGCAATTCGAACGGGATATGTACTACGTTGTGCAATTCCCAGACGCAAGGTGAAAATTGCATCGAAAGAAGAGCCAGAGAAGGAACCAGAGCAAATAATTGCATCTGAACCTGTACTTGAGGAGGTTCGTGGACCAGGACGTCATTGTTTCACGGCTTTCGCTGTGAGGTCTAAACTCTGATGGTGAATTGGTTGGATAGCAATGACTGGGGTGAGGCAGGTACACAGATAATTATGGTAGGCAACAACAGAATTACAATTACTATGGGGAATGTCCGCGTTTTCCACTACCTGGAAGTAACATCTATTGCGTTGATGTCTCCACAGAGATCCAAATCTCTATGCAATGAGTTTTCTGCCAAGAATTACGATGGACTATTGTTAGGTTGTCGTGGTAAAGAATGGAATATCATTTCTCGTTTTGTTCGTCCCATTCTCATCACAACATCTGTCTTCGCTGTTCATCTCAATTTCTTCCAAACGCAGCCCCTCCCTTCCAGATAGTACGCGCGCACACACTCCTCTCCCCGTGCCATCCCCCTAATCGCAAACAAAGCAACGATCAGCTCTCCAGATGGCATTCTACAATCTCGAGCATTGGGCATCAACTCTCCAATCCTCTTTTCCAAGGCTGCCGACGCAGCAAACATCCTTCGAGACGCGGATCAGTGGCAACAGCGAGACGTGTTCACTCCAACATCCATCAACGGTAACTACGCCGGGACACTGCAGCACACGGAGTCCATTTCGAGATCCAAGGGGCAATCAACTCCCAACGCACGAGGGGTAAATACCCCCCCCTCCTAGCCAGCGCGAACGATCCCCCGATCAGCACGCATGCATATCGAGAATGAGGCTGCAGGCCGATCTAGCCAAGCCAAGCCGACGAACGTAGAATCGCACATCCGGCGTCTTCGAAAACCCCCCAAACTCCCACCCCACCCCCTTCGCACGTGCAAAATCCTGGGCATCAGGCGTCGAGGGCGGCGGCCGCGATGCGGCGGCCATTCGCCGGCCGGCCCCCGTCGACCCGCGACAACCCTCCTCCCACCGGACGATCAGCTCGAACCTGGCATGCTGATCGACGGCACCCGCGTGGCCACGACCACGGCCCCAAGAGGAGGGTTCGGCCACGTCAGAAGAGAGGGATCGTTTTCGTTCCGGTCAACGGTGCTGGGATCTGCACGGCAGATGCGGGATTCCCTACTAGCGTCCCGCCGCCCGAGTTCTGTGGTGGGCGGTGTTTGGACGCTAACTTCTCCCTTGTTAGGTACGCAAGTTGGTGAAGGGGATTATGTTGATGGGTAGTAGTGGACAAAGAGCACTTTTAGAGCCAATCGTTTTGATTTAAATGCTGCTCCTTTGGAAGAGGACGAGGACTAGCAGAACGAATCAGAGCACCACTACTAGATTGAAGCAACAAGGCCCGTTCTACGCAGCACCAAACCTCGCATTCCCCACCAAACACACCCACGCAGCCTAAACCTCGCAAGCCTCGATCCCAAAGAAGCTCTCCACCACCTCGTTCTCGACCCCCCAATCCGCGACCGCCCTCGCCACCGCATCCTCCACACTCTGCACCTCGACCCCGACGCGCTCGTTCTCGACCAGCGCGCGGAAATCATTCCCACAGTCCCCCTCGTAGAACTGATTGCTAATCGCCAGCCCCTTCATCCCCTTGGCCACCTCGCCCCTCTCCACCGCGATCCGGGCATTCGCATTGATCTTCGCGATGTCGATGTAGTCGACGGCGAATTTGGCGCCCAGGACGGATTCCACCGCCGAGAGGAGTCCGGATTGCGTGAGGTTGGGGACCGTGTCTGGGCGGGGGGTTGGGTTAGCAGGGTTCTTGTGCTCGGGGGGGAGAGGGGAAATGCTGGAGATGCTTACTGATGTATATTGGGCGGTTGGCAATAGCATCTGGGTTCCGCAGCATGTTTGCGGCGGCGAGGGCGATAGTCGGGAGGGGGGTCCAGCAGAGGGGGTTCAAGCCGGTGCCTAGAGATGGACGGGCGTTGTCAGCGATGTGGTCTCTTTGCTTGCGGGATGTATGGTTCCATGGGATATGGGGGTTGGATTTACATACCGTAGATGCGGGCGCGTTTATTGCGGATGTCGATTCCGGCCGGACCCTTCATCAGCCCTAACATTCATTTGTTAGCTTTTGCAATGCCAGAGGAAGATGGGCTGGCCCAAGCATGTTCGATACTTGATATACACTTACACATATCAAAGAAGGGACCCCCGTTCAAACTCGTCCACTTCATCCCGCCCTCCCTACCCAGCACCTCCAACTCTCCCCTAATTCTGACCTTGGCCCCAACAGCCTGCTCCGGCATCCGTCTATACTGCTCACTCGTGACATGTCCCACAAACTCATTCGCAAAGTACAATTTGACGCCTGCCGCAACCGCCGCATCGATTACCAGCCTCGTAGGCTCGTACTGGGTCGCGCCACCTGTGATGCAGTTCACGACTGCATCCTGGCCCGTGAAGGCGGCGGTGAGGGAGTCGAGGGAGGCGTAGTCTACCGTTTTGTGGGTAATGGAGGTTTGAGGGGGTGGGGTGTAGGGGGAGGTAGGTCGCGTGACGGCGGTGATATTGAAACGTGGGCCGTCTTTTAGGAGTTCGGCGATGAGGGCGCTGCCGACGTTGCCTCTGGGCTGGGGAGGGGATTAGGATTGAGATGGCTCAAGGGACGGTGGGGACGAAGGAGACGTACGCCGAGGATGGCAATGTTCTTGAGCTCCATGTCGGGGACGGTGTTGCCCGCTTTGGCGACGGAGAACGCCTTGTGGTTATGATGGAGTGTTTGGTGGAGATTATGGAAGAGCGATAGAGATGAACAGATGCAACTGTTGGAATGAGAAGATATTGGGGTTCTCCTTGACCTCTTGTACTCTATAGCTGCTCCCCGCTTGCGATCGTTTAGGCATCCTCACCGCTAGGTTTCGTCCGAACACGACACGTTCTGTCCAATCCATGAAGCAATTCGCAAAATCTGCATCATTGCTTTGAAATTCTCATCGGCGCCCTCCCGTGAACCGCCACCGAGGCAGTACTTGAAGCTCCAAATCCATCGTGAGGCTTCGGAAAGTAGATTTCAAGTCAGATCTCGGGGTGGGAATAGCCTCCGAGCGCCAAGCCACGGAACTTACGTGACAGCGCTCGGATGACTTACTCTGTTTAGAGAGCGCGGGGAAGAATGTGCGGGTTAGCGGATCACGTGAGTCTGTCGGCATTTGGTCTGAATCCTCGGTCTATAGCTCAGAAGCCGTGCCGCTGAGGAGCCATTTGGCTTTCGTCGGTGTAAGGCCGAGTTTCCGACATATAATTCCGCAGCCTTCTTTTCATTCCGACTGCAAAATGAGCGCTGCAAGCATCGACAACGACATCGCCGGGCGACTGGCCCTGATTACGGGAGCTTCAGGAGGGTATGCATATATCCTCGACTTTCTCTTAGCTCATCATTTCCAACTGACAACCGTATAGGATTGGCGGAGGATGTGCGCGCGCGCTCTTTCTGCAGCACGTCCATTTGGCGCTGTCGTACAATTCGAATCGGGGTAGCGTTGAGCAGCTTGCTGTGCGCCTCGTCGACGAATACAAGACCGCATTCCCTGGTCGAAGCCCGCCGAAGATATCGTATCACCAAGCAGATCTGTCGAATACAGAGGAGACGATAAAGCTCGCTGAGCAGGCACAAGCGCAGCATGACGGGAAGAGTGTGGATATTTTGATTGCGAATGCGGGGTTCGGAAAACGGATTACCGACATTGAGTACGTCATGGTTGATTCTTGTAGAAAAGACAGAAGGCTTCGAATCCTTCTGTATAGGTTAATACGGATGCTGATGAGATTTTAGGGAGATTCCTCTAGATGTGTTCGAACACACGCTGAATGTGAATCTACGTGCACCGTTTCTCCTAGCGAAGAGCGTGGTGGGGGCACAGAAGAAGCAGCGATGGGGCCGCATCATCTTCATCTCGAGTATAGCTGCGTATGGTGTTGGCTTGAATGGATGCCGTATGTCGCCTTTCCCCAAAATCCAACGTCAACTTACTTATTTCCCTGCAGACTATGCCGCGTCGAAAGGAGGTCTCACGTCGATGATGAAGAATCTCTCAACCCGCTTAGCGGAGTTCAACATCACAGTAAACGATGTTTCTCCAGCCATGATCGGAGAAACAGGTCTTATTCCCAGCGGCGACACTGTGCCAGGGTTAGTCGACAGTATTCCTCTCGGACGGTTAGGGGTGCCGCAGGAGGTTGCGAATGTAGTGTCGATGTTCTGCACGACGGGATATATGACTGGGCAAAGCATATTGCTGGCAGGCGGACTTAACCACAAATAGACTGAGAATATGTAGCGGTGGCACAAAAGTACGATATTATGTATATGACTTCAGTACGAGCGTAGAAAATTTCCACATCTGGAGGCGTATAGTCGGCGTATGACGCCTGCTGTTTCGGTCCGACATGGGCCGGAAAGAATGCCGTCAGTGGGGGACTTTTGAATAAATGGTTCCGATCGCCGCATTCGCTGTTGAATCAATTCCGTACCTCGCACCCCTCTCGCTGTCCTGTACTGTCCCGAAATCACTTACTATACGCCTTTGCAACAATCAGAAATAGCAACGAAAATGGCACAAAGAGCAGCACTCCTCATTGGAGGCGTCACCCACACGCAGAAGGAGTGGAAAGAGTGCGGGCAGGTCGCCTCAAAGCTATACGAGTACCCCGATGGCACGCGCGAGGAGTTCCTCTCCAAATGCAAGAATGGCGATTTCAAGGACGTGTTCGCCCTGTACCGGAGCAACGATTCGAACAAGATCACGGGCAACTTCAACGAGGAGCTTCTCGATGCCCTACCGAAGAGCTTAAAATTCATCTGCCACAATGGAGCCGGCTACGACAACATTGACATCCCGGCGTGTACGAAGAGGGGCATATTAGTGTCTAGCACTCCCATAGCTGTCAATGATGCAACGGCGGACGTAGCAATATTTCTGATGCTAGGAGCTCTCCGGAACATAACACAAGTCTTCGATTCGGTGAGACAAGGTGAGTCGCATTCAGGCGACGACAATGGCAGTTACTGACTTGGCAGGCAAATGGCGCGGCAACTTTTCCCTCGGTCACGACCCCAAGAACAAGGTGCTCGGAATTCTCGGCATGGGTGGCATCGGCTCAGCGGTAGCACACCGCGCGAAGGCTTTCGGCATGAAGATCCAATACCACAACCGGCACCAGCTGCCGGCGGAAGAGGAAGAGGGCGCAAAGTATGTGAGCTTCGAGGAGCTGCTCAAGACGTCGGATGTGCTTAGCCTCAACCTGTCGCTCAATGCCTCGACGCGACACATCATTGCCAAGCCGCAATTCGATACGATGAAGGATGGCGTGATTATCATCAACACGGCTCGGGGACCGCTGATAGACGAGGCTGCGCTGGTGGACGCGTTGAAGAGCGGCAAGGTGTGGACCGCGGGACTGGATGTGTTCGAGGAGGAGCCCAAGATTCACCCCGGTCTGTTGGAGGCGGACAATGTGGTGCTGTTGCCACACATTGGCACAGGAACGTTTGAGACACAGGTAAGCCGAGAACCCACATGTCGGCATCGCGACAGAAGAGCTAATTCTACGTGTTTAGCGCGACATGGAGTTGCTAGTGCTGGATAACCTGAAGTCGGCGATCAAGGACGAGACGCTGTTGACCCAGGTGCCGGAGCAGAAGAAGGAGAAGGCGAACATCTGAGCTGCGCGGGCTTTGCATCGGGCGGGACTGGGCTGTGGCTTCATGGGAGGCGCTGACGGCTATTGGCATCGTGACTCGGACGAGATAGAAGCACATGTAAAAATCGGAAGCTGTTCATCACTTGACCGGCACAATCTTGGTGAAATGTCGGGGTGTGGAAAGCAGAAAGCTGGAGTCGGCATTTGGCCCTTGACAAGTCATGCAGAACCGACGGCGGCGTTAGCTTTCTTTTGGGTGCAGTGGCAAGTATGTCGGCAACTCATTCAATTGCCGACCCGTACGGTCAGCTGTCAGTCGCACGCAAGGGTCACGCTCGTCCCTCGGCCTTCACCGAACCCTGGAGCGCGGCCTTTGAAAGACGCGAGCGAGCTCTGTTCACCACATATTCCCAGTTCCCAGTTCCCGGTGCCCATACCCGCCGAGACTAGTTCCCCGCCACCCCTCGTTCTATCGCGTGGAGCTACCCCATATATGGGGTCGTACGGTTTTCGAGATCATCCGAGCTTCCTGATATAAAAACAAGTGTGCCCGCTGCTGGTGCTTCATCATTTGCAAGCCAGATCTGCTCGACCCTCCTCCCCTTGCTTTCCTCTTGAGTTGTGATCGCACCGCCTCCAAAGCGAACCTGCCAACCCCGCCTATCTCCCCCCTTGCCGATCACGATGGCGAAATTCGACATAGGAGCAATCCTGAGCGACATCAAGGCTTATCGCCGGGTGTATTTCCTCACGGCTGTCGCGTCCTTTGGCGGCATGGTTCGTGGCTCTGGTTCTGGGCAGAGAATGGTCCTCATGCTAACTTCAACAGTTGTTTGGATGGGATACTGGTTTGATTGGAGGTAAATTTCACCACCGCCCCACTATTTGCATCGAGACTAAATCATCAACCAGGTGTACTTGGGATGGATGCATTCCAACACTCGTTCAATCTTGATCCGAACAGTCCCCATTTCAGCAACCTGCAGGGGAACATCGTCTCCGTTCTGCAGGCGGGATGTTTCTTCGGCGCGCTGTCCTCTTTCTACGTCAGCGATACATTGTAAGTCACTCCCATTCCGAGTGCAATGGCCATGAACTAATGGTCTCTTCAGTGGTAGAAAGTGGGCCCTTATCATCGCGGACCTCATCTTCCTCCTAGGATCGCTTATCCAGACGTTGTGCGCCATCAACACCCACAGCCTAGCGCAATTATACGTCGGCCGAGTAATTGGAGGGTTTGGAGTGGGATTGATATCAGCTGTCGTCCCAACATACATTGGAGAGAATGCGAACAAGGAGATTCGCGGCCGATGCATCGGATGGTGAGTGCTGACTACCCTCTGCCGGGGTCTCAACTGACGATATCAGCATGCAACTGTTCAACGTCACCGGAATCTGTCTGTCCTTCTTCGTCAACTACGGAATCAGCATCCAAATCAAGACGCTCAGTTCGGCGAAATGGAGGGTCCCGTTTGCGCTCCAGATGCTCCCCGGTGTTCTTCTCTTAGCTGGTATCGTTTTCCAGAACGAGTCTCCGCGATGGCTGGTCGAGAAGAATCGTCTCGCAGATGCGGCCAAGGCATTGGCTACCGTCCGCGGAAAGGCTACAGACGACAAGGACGTTGTTCAGGAGCTCGACGAGATTATCCAGGATTTCCAGGGACACGAAAAGCTGCCGCTTCGAGCTCAGATCAAGGCGGCCTGCTCGAGCAAGCGCATGTTCTACCAGAGCTCGTTCGCGGTCGTGCTCATGTTCGCGCAGCAGTGCACTGGCACAAACAGCATCAATTATTATGCTCCACAGATCTTCAAGTCTGTTGGCTTGCAGGGACAGTCAGCGGGACTGTTTGCGACGGGTGTGTACGGAATTGTCAAGATTGTCGTTACCGCCCTGGGTCTTATGCTTGCAACGGAACAGGTTGGGCGTAAGGTATGTTATACAAGCCCCTCATGTTGATTAAGCAAGCATGCTGATCTGAATCTTAGTGGTCATTGTTAGTGGGCAGTGCGGGCCAGGCATTTGCCATGCTCTACATCGGCGTGTACGTTGAGCCCCAAATCGTCCTACCTGTGGGAACTATGCTGACCTTGCCCCCCTAATTTAGGAACCAGGCTGTGAACCCAGTGAAGAAAGGCGACCCCCTCAACGGAACGAGCACCTTTGCCATTGTCTGCGTGTATCTATTCGTTGTGTTCTATTCGTTTGGTAAGTTTGTACACTGTCGTGGAGGCACTGAGCTGGGCTGATGCTGAACAGGATGGGGACCCATTCCCTTTGTGCTGTCGAGCGAGTGCGCCCCGAACCATGTTCGGTCTCTCGTCATGGCGGCAGCACTGATGACCCAGTGGCTCTTCAACTTTGTGAGTAGACTCATGGCCACGGAGGCAGACCATGTTGCTAACTGGGCAGGTCATCGCCAAAATCACGCCCCTGATGCTGGCCAACATCACGTACGGCACGTTCCTGCTGTTCGGGGCGTGCTGCATTCTCATGGGCATCTACGTGGTCTTCTGCGTGCCGGAGACCAAGGGCGTGCCGCTCGAGTCGGTGCACCTGCTGTTCGAGGGGGACATCATCAAGGGCTGCATCCGGGACACGATCCCGCGGTACTCGCGGGCCAAGCAGCTGAAGGACCACCATGTCACCAACGACGACGAGGACGTGATCAACGCAAAGGCCAGCGCGCGAGGGGTGGTGCATATCGAGGAGGCATAGAGGCAGAGATCAGATAGAGGCTAAATGAAGAGGTCGCAGCAGCGAACATGTGTTTGAGACCCGAGTGCCGTGCCGTGCTACGTGTCCAGGAGACGGAGATCGCAGTCGAAAGGGGGGCGGTCGGGCCCTGGCCTGGGACGGGGACGGGGACGGAGGGCGAGTTGGGCATCTGCCCAGGCCATCCTGCCCAAGAGGGCGCGCGCGGTGGGCCGGAGTGTGGCAGGCGCGAGAGGGTGCGGTGTCCTGATGCGGGCGGGGGGCCACGACAGCGAGGCTTCCCATCTCGGAGGGGTCTGCAGAAGGGGGGTCTGCAGAGGCGTCTGTAGATGCGTCTGTAGATGCGTCTGAGATGCGTCCGAGATGCGTCGGTCCAGAGTACCACGTCCTGCGCGCTGGAGTGAGGCGGTTGACTCGGCTGTGAGCCCTATCACTTGCGGCCGTCGGGCTGGCGCGGGGCGTGCAGCAAAAGGGCCGGCCAGCGCCTGGGGGCCGGACGAATCGATGTCGTAGTTGGCCGCCGATCTCCCACTCCACCACGTATCCAGGAAACCTGCGCACACGACGGCCCAGAAGTCGCGATATCTCTGCTGCTCGTCCTTCGTTGCTCGCGCTGCTGTGCATTCCAAGCCTCGCCACCGCTGCCGTCCTCTGCCCGCTCCGCGCCCGCCGTCTGCACCTGCCCCTCGCCCCATTTGCTGCCTCACCACCTCAGATCCACCCCCCCGTTGCGCCGCCGCCGCTGCTCCTCCTGGGAGTCCCTGGCCGGCCGCTGCAAACCTCACCTTCTCCGTGCAGACCGAGCGTCCCCGCCCCTGTCCACACCACCGCTCGCGCTCTTCGGGCTGCCATAGCGCTCCAGTTGCCATCGGGCTGTCGCACCGGGGGCTCCTAGCCACAGGTCGCTCGTGGGCGTCAAGGCCATATACCGGCGCAATGTATGTCCAGACCAGGCACAGTTCGTCGCCAGAACTCGTCTCAGACTCTTTCTCGTTTGTGCCATTTGCTTCTTCAGCGCCCTCTGCCTCCAGTGGCTAACTCCAGCCATGAACAGCGTCATCATCCCCTCCAAGACCACGAGTGTGCGGAGGTATTCGTACAACCCCAACGCGCCGCCGCCGCTGCCGCAGCCCCCGCGACGCAACTCGGCCGGCATCTCGCCCCTCCAGCTCCAGGCCGTCACCCAGGCGAGCACCCAGGCCGCCGCCATGGACTCGCGATACTACCGCCCGTCCTCGCCGCGCTCCCGCGCAGGACACCCCGCCAGGTCGTCGACCGGCACCTTTGCGGAGCCCTACTACGACCCCTCGTACTACCCGCGAGCCGGTGCGTCGTCGCCGAGGTCGAGCGCGGAGCGAATTGCAGGCTCCCACCACTCGGCCCTCACGTACAACCCGGCCTCGTCCTCCACCTCGCGGGCCGCTGCCCCTAAATACGACGTTTACTCGGGACGGCGTCGACGCAACACCCTCGAGACGGACGAGCGCCTGGCCAGGCCCGTCTCTGCTCATCCCATACCCACATCGATCCCCGTGCGTGCCCCTGGTCTCCACAGCCATCACGACCCTCCGTCGAGCCCCCTCGCACGCTCCTGGGACACTCGGGGAGACACATACATCACCCATGGCGCCTCTCGCCGAGAACATAAGAAGCTCTACAGTGTCGACGACAGCAGCCACTCGACAAAACTCGTTGCTGAGAAGGATGTCATTGAGCCTCGTCGACGTGAGAGCGGCGAGACTCGTGGCTATAGCGTTACCAGCGGTGGCAGGAGCTACCACCAGAACAAGCCGCTGATTCGCTCGGCTGACCTTGGCGATGACGGGTATTCCTTCATCACCGCCTCCCGTATGTTCGACGAAACCGAACCAGCCTGGCGCACCCGTTCTGGCAGCATGGAACGGAGCTCTCGCCCAACGAGTATGATCATGGATCGGGCCCCGCGCGCGTCTGACCGCGCTCTCGGCCCCCCACCATCGACTCGAGGCTTCGATAAGATCAACAATGGTATTGGGAGGAATGGGAGTGGCCGTGACCACCACATTAGGTCATCCTCGCATGAGAGGTCCAGGGACGTTCCAAAATATGACTCTTATTCTGAGGGACCCGTAAGCAGGACAGCTTCGACTCGTCATCATGCCCCCGCCATCCACCAAGAACCTCGAGGGCGTGATACCTATAAAGAGGAATATGAGCGACGGGACAGCAGAGACATGGAGAATAGGCGCCACAACACGGCAGACCGATTTGAAGACCGCGAGGTGGTTTCTCGCGGTTTCGGTATTGCCCCAGTAAATCCTAGCCTTGCACATGATCACCATGTCCTAGACCGGCAGCCCGTTTGGAATGCCGCAGAAGTGGGACGAGGGAGGCCTGACGAATACGGAGCTCCATACTATCCTCCACCTCCTGACCGTTCCGATGTCCGGATACCTGAGCCACGAATGCCTGATGCCCGAGTCAGCGATACTCGACTTCCTGATGCTCGCATCGCGGACCCTCGCCTTTCAGATGCTCGCCTACCTGACCCGCGAGTACCCGATGCCCGAGCATCGCGGGAGCGTGATGTTGCCCCAACGTATGACGAACGGCCACGGGAGCGCGACAGAGACCGACGTGTCACCCATGCAGACGACCGTAGTAGCCGCATCCCCTCTGCCGTAGCTGGTGTTGCTGCTGGGGCAGCAGCTGCTACCTATGGAGCAAACGAGATTCTGAAGTCTCGCGAGCGGGATCGTGAGCGAGATCGAGACACCGATAAGGAGCGTGAGCGCCGCAAAGAGAGAGATGAGCGTGAGCGACGAGACAGAGGGCCTGATGATAGGCGTGAGTGGGCGCCCGAAGACCGGCGTGACAGGCCGACCGAGGACCGCCGCGACCGCGATAGGGGGCTCGACGACGGACGAGACAAGGTCGCAGAAGATCGGCGTGGCAGGGTCGAGGACCTGAGGGATCGATTGCCCGAGGAACGTGCTGTACCAGCAGCCCTCCCACCGGCTACAGCTGCCTTTGCCCTGGCCGAAGAAGCAGAGCGCAAAGCGAGAGAGCGTCGGCATGAAGACGTTGACCGGGACAGGAGGCCCCGCAAGGCGTCACCAGATGACAGTAGCGACGAGCGACCTCGTCACTATGTCGACCGAGACGCTGCACGAGAGAGCGAACGCCGGAAGGAAGCCGTTCCAAAAGAGGCTGCACTTGATCCCGATGAAGAGTATCGCCGACGGATCCAGCTGGAGGCGGAACGAAGTGGCATAGCCGCCCGTGACCGAGACCCTGAAGACCGGGACAGGGATAGAGAGCGGCGACGACACCGGGACGAGAGGGACATCTCTCGTGACGAGGTAGACGACCGATCTCGTGGAGCCGAACGGTCAGGGAATATGCTCGACACGAACCTTGTCCAGGAACCTGACTCGCTCACGTCCCCAGCTGGTGAGCGTGACTCTAGCAGGTCTGTTCAAATTGTCGCTCCACCCAAGGAACCCCAGCCTGCACCAAAGGGGATCCTTCGAAAACCGACTGAGAAATTCCCTGAGCACCCTGAACCAATCCGTGAGGGTGTTGCGCCGCACAAGAGCCAACTAAAGGGCAAGGATATTCCAGTTGATGCTCGATGGACAAAGATCGATCGCAGGCTCGTCAACCCAGAAGCCTTGGAGGCAGCCAAGGAGCGATTCGAGGAGAGAATCGATTGTGTCATTGTCTTGAGGGTCTTGACAAAGGCAGAAATTCAGAAGCTGGCGGATCGTACCAAGGAGATCCGGCAGGCTAGAGGTATGTTCATAAATTCCTCCCCCCTTCCTTAATTTCAACCAAGCATACTAACACTCACTCAGAGGATGAATATGAACTCCGTGAGAGAGAGCATGACCGACGAAGCCATCGCAGCCATCGCGACGACGAGGACCGGGATCGGGACCACCGTAGAGACGATGACAGCGACGACGATTACCTATCACGTGATCGTGATCGGGACCGGGAGCGCGATCGAGAACGAGATCGACCACGAACGATTGAAGCTGGAAGGTGATCTATCTAACGTCCGAAAAGTTCTGCTATTAGCATTTTAGCGTCGTGTACTTATTTGCATCACCCAATAGCAAGCATCATCACGGGAGTACCCATGATGACGATCATCATCATCATCATACAAAACATCATCACCGCTGGAACAATCGCGAGAGCGGGCATCAGTCTGATAAACGTCATCAGCATAAGAGCAATCAGGACAGCAAACAGCGTACTGAACATCCTTCTGACAAACATCGATGCAAGTTCTTGAGTCGCTTGACTGGTGTTTTGGATTGGCCTTATCTTTTTGGTATGCGAGAAGAGGAGAAAGTTTGTGTGCATGGATAATATTATACGTCTTCTAGGCATTTGCATGTATGGGGGGCATCACAGCGAGTTTGAATGCATATCTGCATATCTATACTGTTTTTTAGAAGGTCGTGTGTGGAGCGTTTCTTACGGGTTGGGTTGCATAGCGGGGGTGGTTTTTCTTATTATTCTCTTAGTTTCCTAGTTTTTGGGTGGGAATGTGTTTGATTGATAGTGTTTTCTATTGTATGTTGTATGACTAATTATTCTTCATTTGTCTTCCTTTTCTGTTGTTTGGTGCTCAGTTCGTTGCCCTTTGCTCAACAACCTTCTAACGTCGTCGACGCCAACCTTAACATGTCATTTCCACGCTTGTCATTCTCACTGCTTGACACGACCTCAACGTCCTGCTCTTTTCACCCAAGCGTAATGTGGCAGCCCTTCACATTTCCTATCCCTATACATGATTAATAGCACTTCAGACTTTGCAACTCAACAGATGGCATGGCCTTCGCCCTCTGCAGCCCACTTCACCCTTTGCAATACTCGGTTGTGGACTACGTTGTGCTATCCTGTCCGTCTCATCGTGCACTATGCTCCAGCTTCACAAAGTGTGAATCGCAAAAACATTCTCACAATGTCTCGATTCTCAACGAAGCCCACCTCACAATGTCTCCACGAGTGTGACTCCGTTCCATCACCATCTCAGACAAAACATTGTGCACATATAACTTTTCGTATAAGTATAGTTACCGGCACTCTTACCTTTAGATCCAATACTTACTCACGAAGCCACACTGAACATCACTGCACTGTCTCTGGTAGACAGATCAGTCTCATCACTCCCGCCGGCCGCATTCAGATCAATCTCCCAACACCACCCCCGAAACTCCAAAAAGGAAAGCCATCCCCCGCCTCGACAATGTGCCGCTTCACCACACTCACCTACGCCTGTGGCCACACCATCCTCCTCACCACCGCCCGCCACACCCTCCTATGCACCACGGCACTAGTCATCAACATGAAGCAGGGCATCGACGCCCCACCCGCATCCTGCTTCCCGCTCCCAACCGACATCACCAACCGCGCGAAGATCTGCGCGCAGAACCAAGAATTCGCCCCCTGCCCCCAATGTACATCCTACAACGCAACCGACACGCAACCTCCCACGGCGCTAGAAGACCAGATCGCCGAGTACACCTCCATAGCCGTGGCCGCCATCACCCTCTTCCACTCGCGCCCAGACCTCACCGCAAACGCCGCCTGCACCTCGCACCCTTTCCTCCACGCGACGCTCGCCGGCACGCACCCGGAAGCCCTCTCGACGCTCCTCCTGTACGACCTGCGCGAGGCGCGGGAGCTGCTGGGGCGGAGTGGCAGGCACAGCGACGACGGGTGGGACGCGGCGCGCCACTTGGCGGCTGCCAGGCGCAAGATCTCCCTCTTCTGCCACATCCTCGAGGCGCTCGAGGGCCTCGATGCGGCGGATGGCGGCGCGGCGCGGCACAGGCTGGTGCGGCTTGGGAACCGGCTCGAGCGCGCGGTCTGTGGGGGGTTCGGGGGCGGGGAGCTAGATGCGAGGGGCGCAGATGCAGGCGCGGCTAACGGTGCGGCTTCGAGCGCTGCCGCGGGGGATGTCGAGAGAGGGCCGCGGAACCCCCGGGCCGTGGACGCGGACTTGGGGTTGCGGAGCGAGTTGTTCGCTGTCCCGGGAGACGCTGGGGGTTCCTTTGGTGGGCTGACGGTGCGGGTATATCCGCGTTCGGGGGAGGAGGAGCTACCGATTGGGGTGCACTGTGTGGTTCCGGATGCGTAGGTTGTTCTGTCTGGTACTTACTCTGTGTAGGACTCGATATTCTTATGCAAGTAAGTAATCAAGTCAGTAAAGTTTTTGGCGGTGGAGAGATGTCAGGGGTGTTCTGAATAGACTGCGATGGCAAATATATGGTTCCCTACCGGTTCGACGGTTAGGTTTGGATTGTTGGTTTGGTTTGGAAAGCTTGGAGGGAGGACTGGTGGTTGGTCTTTTGCTTTCTTTTGGAGATTCAAGGAGTCGGGGTTGGTTCTTGGAACACTGATAGGAGAAATTGGTAAGCGGAAGAAGAAGAAGAAGAAGAAGAAGTAATGTGATATTAGATAAGAGTAGAAAGAAAAGTTCATTATTCGTACGAGAAATACGCTTTGCAGAGAGGAAGGCCTACAAAGAGTGATCCAGTCGCAGTGTAATAGATAACGTCCATCCCTATGTGACGGAAAACCCACCGTGCCGGAAAATATAAGGGTACTTGGCCTTTAAGTATCTTAGGCACTATTCAAAAGCCAACATCTGCTATATTCTACTGTAGGGTTTATAGAGTACGTATTTCTAAACTTACAAGTCCCTTCTAACCTAAAAGTTACCTTTTTGCATTATCGCCACAAAAGCCTAATTTGTAGAGAGCCTTATTTTGTCGCAAAAGAGACTTCTCCCGCTATAACACTAATAACACGTTCTTTCTGCTACTAAAAGCTTATAATAGAGGTTCTATCTAAGCTTGCAAGCTTTACTACAAGAATTAGTCGTGCCTCCAGTCAACCAACTCAGTTTTCTAGAACTACCTACAGAAATCGCCACTGCACGAGGTCGGGGCAGAAATCGCCACTGCACAAGGTCGGGGCTGGTGCGGATCGGCCGCCCTCCTTGCTAGCAGTTGCGAGTTAAAAGTACTTTGCATCCTTACTCTACCGCTAAATAGGTTGTGGCTAACTTGCCCAGCACTGAGGTGTCGGCAGAGAATCATATGTAGAATTGTCAACAAAAACAAAAAACAAAATTCATGTAGTAATTTTTGTGCTGTTTAACAATTTTTTAGTGTTTTAGTTTGCTTGATTGACTTTGAAAGGCTCTGCAGCGATTTTGTTTGATTTGTTTGTTTGATTTTCAGAGTCAAGCTATAATACAAATCACTGTGGAAGAATCTCCCACTTGTATATACCAACATTTCTCCACTATCTTGCTATTCCCATACTTTGCCGCTGTTGTTGCAATTTGGAGGCGTAGAACCCGCGCAAATCCAACAACTAACAGGCAGGCGCTTTACACTAGAAATTTATCGTCAGCTCGCCTTTTACAGCCATGTCCGAAACCTCACCAAAATCAACGCCTAGAAGCTGTTGCCAAGAGCTTGTATAACAGTTAATTCAAACAAAATCAAAATAAAAAAAAGAAATTCACTCTTATTATTGATTTGGCTGACAAATTAGCGAAAGGAAATATTGCTTGATTTAACGCTTACTGATCAACCAAATTCAAACCAACATTTTGAACCACATTTATTTATTGACAAATATGATCATGTAGGAAAAGTGCTTCAGAATCAACTTAAACAATAGTCTTAGCGGTAAGCTTACCCAGAATATATGTTCCCAACAGCTAGCTTCCAGTATAGATTTGTTCAAAATACTGTTAACATTTTATAAATACTACTCTAAGGAGTAAGAGATTAGTCCTTTTGCTCCACGACAAAATAAATATAGGTAGAGCCCATATGTTGACCATGCCTCACAATTTGACGTTAAATTCAAGCATGCGTCGGTCGCCCCTCTAGATTTTCCAAGACAGAATTATTTCAAACGACCCGCCCGCTGGACCGGTCTCTCACTACGTACTCACTCTGAGACATCCCAACTCCAACCCTGCTATACTCGCTATCTCTAGTCGGTCTGAAAACTAGCACGTAGTACATCTCAGGCCCCCCCCCTCTGGTCATCTTTCCGGCGGGAACACATCGTTCATCGCAAAGATGCTTGCTCTGATCCTTGTTCTTCATATCATACCGTACCCATCCTCTTTCTACTCCGTTCAATTCGAAGACGTCATGTTTCCCGTCGAGGCTTAACCTATCTCGGAAACTCCCCAAGTCAGCCATCAATGCATGTTCGCACTCCTCATCGAACCGGAGGTTAACATTCCATTCGACTATGTTGAAAGAGACCTTGTCAAAGAACCGAATGCCTCTAGTATATGCCATCCATGACCAGGACGGCACATACTGCTCTTCCTTGTACGCAATCCGCTCCAGTTTTTCGTCCGTTGCCTGCCAGAAGAGACTCCCGTGAAGATACGTCTCAAAAATACCATAACTGCTTTTGTAGCCTAAAGTACGTGCAATACGGGGTTCTAATCCAGATATTGCTACACATCTATCAGTCTTCTCTGTAAGCCCACACTTGGAATTTTCCTTGGAAAGATAGTGAATGAATTCCATGGTACGTTGGGAGCCCGCCGTGAGGAGCCGCTTCGGAAAGTCTGGGTCAAGCATAAAGTAGCTTATTCGGAATGAGAAAAGGGAAATGCCCCCCGTTAGGAAGCGTGAAATAGTTAGATGAGGTCAAACACTTACCCCTCTAGCCTTGTAAGATTTTCGCTGTAAACCCCTTCACCGCATTCCCAATATACCCGATTGGCGCTAAAAAGGATAGTTCGGCGTGACAGCACTTTTTCTTGCATAACCTATGCTGTAAGCATGCTTACGAGTAATAGTAGGTAATAAAAGTGATGTGACACCAGATATTGCCGCCAGCTGCAAGGAGGATGGCCGGAGACACCCGTTTATCTGTGACTATTTAGTAATTTTGTGCTAGCTAGAATTAATATTCGCTCTGATCATGGCGGCCCTGCAAAAATGGATTGCCCCTTGCAACCTAATAGCTAATTATAACTCTTTAGCGTTATTACTATACCTATAGGCCAACATAAAAGTGCTTCATAGGTTGTAATAGTAGTATAAGTACAGAGTAGCTGTATGTAGGACAACGTTGCTTTTACTATAAAGATAGGCTCTTCGCGAATTAGATGGGTAGGCGGGTATACAAACGGATCTTTTATATTAGCATTAGCCACAGGGGTTTAGGAGTTATCTTTGCACATAAATTGAAGGTAAGAATAGAATAATAAAGACACGTGCAGATATTCTAATGCTGCAAAGTTAAAGTACCTCCGGTCTGTTTCGTTACGACAGTTGTTCTGTTACGGGGTGGACACTCGTTTGTCTATTGTTAGTTGTAAATAAGTATGACTGGTTACATCGAACAGACGGACCTCTTCTCCTACTATCTATGATACTACGTACTTCTACTACCCTGGACCATAGAACCCCTCGATTCACGATGTTGGCGTGGGTGACTACCGCCCATCTTGATGAGAGAACAGGGACGAATGCATTACACAAGCTAAGGCTGCATTCGGGCAATTATGGCTTTAGTGCGACGTTTCAGCCTTTCTATGTTTATTGTTAGGAGCGCACGACGCCTAAACTGCCTTGCGGACGCGAAGTCTCTGGAATCTATTCACCTTGCTGTATGCCTTGGATTCTGTTACAATGTAGTATTATATAACCTCCTTTAATTGTGCATTAGACGTGGGATTCTCTATTGGAGAAATGGGAGTGTAGCGGTTTGTATCTAATAGCGTTGTAGAGTGCTAATAGAACACACACACACACACAAACACTCAACCAGTAACGTAAAGAAAGGAACCTCTGGGAATCCCTGATTCAAGGCTCTACTTTTCACTTAAGACCATTATTGAGAGAGAGAAGGATTTTACTTGTTTCATTCCCTAGGGAAAGAGCTATATTTGTATCAGGGGGAAGGATTTGAATGACCTTGGTGAATAACACAAGGCTCCATGATCGAATTCTCAAGTCAACATTTCAAACCTCGACTATGTCCTGACATGATTTCCGAAATCTGGAATGAGATAGGAGACTCGTTGAAAGAAGCCGGACGGTAATGACTCCATATTCCCTCCTTGATCTGATGTGAACGTCGAAAGAAAGGTATACCCCAGAAGTGAGTGTATTGAAGTGTCTGGAACTAAAGACTCGTTTCGTAAGCCATGCTGCTTCCCAAGAGGGAAACCAGTCCTTGTGGATACATCGCTGGGCACCATCGTAGAGCGTCACGTTTCTTGTAAACACTCCAATTTGGCCTTCATCGTAGAAACTTCACATAACAAACTTCTCCCCCTCAATAGAATCCGTATTGCTTGCATCGGGGTTTATATGGATGTTCACCTGAACGCCATTTTCTCGGGCCTATATTGACGTTCACCTGAATGCCATTTTCTCGGAACAGTGGCCAAGCAGGATAAGAGAGAAGTGTTTCGTAATGATATTTAAAGTATTTCTCACGAATGGATTCAGTGTAGAGATCAATACGTTCAAGGTTGGGAAGGCGAGATTGATAATCAAGCATGTCTTTCACTCGAGAGCAAATTTCCGAGTATGGGCGGTCGATACTGATGCGCTGTAGGCTAGATGGAAGCAGATCGACGAGAGGACGGTTGCGCGACCTGTCATACGCGTGTGACAGCGCCTGCCCTGGAATCTTGAGCACCTTCAGTCGGGAGAAATCCTTCAGTGAATCCACAGTCTCCATCCAGCAAACGAAATTGGGTTGTGGGTACTCGAAGTTGACGTCCAGGTGCTCCAAGTTGGGAGCCAACTGCTTGATCGTTTCGAAGATATCGGCGAAGCTACCGAGAGTTGAGGTTCTCAAATACGTCTCTATTTCCAATGTGTAGTTGGGCGTGCCGCCGTTATTCATGCCGTATCTATCCTCAATTATCTCGCCTTCATGGGGCGATTCCTCATCTCTATGGTGTTCACAATACCAGGCGACATGAATATCCATGGAACCGAGAGTATCGCAGAATTTCAATTCAAGCTTTGTCAAATTCTTCAGTAAATTCCTGAGTAGGTGTGTGGCCCGAGGAAAGTCTTCGGACCAAGGAATGTCTCCTGTGTCCGCTGTGTCCGGAATGTCCGTGGGAGCGCCAAGAAGGGACATGGTGTTGCATTTCAGGCGCATAGCTTGCACAGGAAACGATGTGTCACCCCCCGGAACCGAAAACAAGCCGTATACGCCTCCGACGTCTATAGATTGCAATTGAGGTAATTTAAGCCACTCAACCTCAAAGACCGTGTGATGCAGCTGCAGATGCTGCAATGATCTGAGTCCAGGCATAAGCGAAAATAGGGATTCTCCGAAGGGAACTTCTCCGAAGAGAGCTCTGATCGTGGACTTTTCCGGTTCAAGGTAGTTTACACCATACAAAAGGACCCGTTTACTTGAGAGACATAGACGTTTAAGATTGGGGATGTGTGCAAATAGTAGCGCTGACCAGGCACAAGCATTCCCGCTCATCAATTCCCGGGCCCACTCGTTATTAAACATATCGAGAACTGGCATAGGCTGTGTTCCTCGCTGATAGGAGTCGAGTAATTTTTTCAGTATCGCTTTAGAGATGTAATTTTCGTCGCAAGGGACGACTAGACAAAGCTTTCGAATTTTCTTAGCCAGGTCCGGACGGTGCACGAGTGTCCTAAATAAGCGAAAGAGCTGCACTCCAAATTCATTGTCATCAGATACGTAGACATGCTTTCGATGAAGCATCTCTTGTGCCGCTCCTCGATATTTCCTAGCAGCGAGGGCGAGAGACTTCAGGTCTGCGGCACGGAGGTAGTCTGTTATTTCCAACAGCGTTTCGTCTGCGAGATCTGCAATGAAATCCATGACGGTGTATCGTAGGCCCAGGTGGATGATCTGGTTGGTAGTGGATGGTTGGTAGAGGAGAGGGTGTTATGATTATGGGTAGTTGTGGGAAGAGTAAACAGTCGAGGAGACAAGGACTTATTAAGAGATAAACGAAGGTGAGAGTGAATTAGAGTCCGGGGACACACACACAAAGGCATTGTGGTGAGGTCGAGTGTGCAGTATCATTTCACTACCAATGCTTTACGTATACTAACAAGCATACACCAATAGAATACGTAACCGTACCAGTACATATATAAGACGCTTCGGGAGGGAACCTAGATGAAGTGGAAGGGACAATTCACTTGCAGCACATCTCTCATAAGTGGCCTTGGCATAAGTCAGACCATGGACTTCTCTTTTAACCACACGCCAAATACCTGTGAACTTCTTGCTTAAAGCTATACTCTGAGACGAGAAGGGAGAATAGGCGAACGCATAGTGAATCGCACAGCCGAGCTTATCCACAAATTATCTCACTTTTAGCATACGTTCATACTTGAGAGTAGACATGCGTTACGAGAACAATTTAATCAAGATTTTGACTTCGTATATTTGTTGCGCCTTAAAGCCGCACAGTTCGACTTAGATTCGACTCACATAGTAGGAGAAGTAGGAGACCTGTTTTTGAGGAGAGAATAGTAAGAGAAGTAGGAGGAGTAGGAGTCCTGTTTTTTGAGGAGATGCAATTAGGAGAGGAAGGAGATCTTTTTGGGAAAGATGATAGTCGCGAGGTTGTTTGACTAGGAGTAGAAGCAGTAGAAGCAGCAGAAGCCTCGGTAGCCTAAGATAAGGAGGAAGTCGTTTGGCTGCTGGCAATACGCCTTGAAGAACGCCCAGCGCTAAGGAACTTCGACATGCTCATGACAAGGAGAATAAGGGGATTTAACTGTATGGGATAAGGATAGAAAAGTATGTAATAGGGATTTTGATTATTAAGGATTTTTTACAATTGCAACACAAAACCTAGGCGTAAACCTTGGGTCAAGCAGGCTTAAATCATTGCAAATTCTTAGCTGAATCTTACCTCTAACACGTACTACTTGCGAATTTAGCTTCATTATTAGACGCACGAATTGTACAGGAGGTCAACAACCGTCGTGCGCATCACGTGAGCGAAAACATTTACGAATTGTGCATTTGATTGGAAGCCCTGGAAGCATTGTTTGCGTACGTTATATCGAAAGGGAATGTCGATTCACAGACACAACGCACAATCGAAGCACTCAAAGGTCAACTTTTGATAGATCATAATTAGAACTGATTTATACATTACATTTTTATCTCGTTCCCATCTTTTTAGCTGCATCCCTTCCTAACTTCCGATCCCGGCTCCGACGGGGCAGTTCGGGACGTTGGCTTGCCTATCACAAAGTCAGCACAGTCCTCATAATTAAAAGAGTGGGTACTCTTCACACAATGTGCAAAGTCTCTGAGACACCACCAAAGTAGCATCGCGTAACTTCGCGACAGAGCGTGAAGTATGCACCCCAGGTATACATACCAAGCAATCTTCGCATATGCCGGCAAATAGCTATTCGTCGTGAAGCTCTTATCCATATAATAGCTCACATCCTTCACACTAAATGCCCCGCCCACATCCGGCGTATTTAGCGCATTGATAACATACGACGCGATGAAATCCAAGAACACCACATCGACCTTCTCAGGCTTGGATCCATCAATCGGGAACGAGGCATTGGCTTGCAGATCGTTGGGCTGCTTGTAGTTTGGGATCCGCGAATGCACGGTGTCATCCCCGTCGGTGCCGAAGTCGTCCGTGGTCGTGTATCCGGGGACTGGGGACGTGTTTTGACGAAGGTGCAGACGGCCGCCGGCTTTGGAGCGTCTGGTCTTGCCTTCGTAGGAGTGCGTTAGTGGTGGGTCAATACAAGTATCTCTGTCCGCGAGGATGGGCGAGAAAGCGAAGTCTGCGACTGAGAGCTCGCGCTTCTTCTGGAAGGCGCCCGCGTTGAGGATGTCGATCACCTTGGAAGCTTGGGCGTAGGGCACATCGGCGATGAATTGGAAGGCGTCGGCGAAGGGGGATACGATGAATGAATCATCATATGTGAAAGGCCCTTTGGCAAGATCGAAGCGCACGCTGCCCGTGTTGATGATGATGAGGCGGGGTATGTCCTTGCGTGTTTCGTTGACAACGACGGTGGACAGGGCGGTCTGGAGGAGCCCGAAGAGGTTGCCGTCTGCGAGGAAGGGCTTGCAGTACTGGCAGTATGTTTCTGGGGCGCAGCCGTAGAGGTCAGTAAGGTTGAGTTTGGCGCGGGCGGCAGTGATTTCGGAGGTTGTGGTCAAGCCTTCCGAAGTATCCAAAGAGGTGTAGGGCTGGCTGCCTTTGGCATGATAATTGAATGTCAGACGGTTCCAGTCGAGGTACCGACGGGCATAGCGGAGAGTTGAGGGAGTGGTCGAGGTAGGCAGTATGATGGCGCTAACGGTTGCCGTTCCTGTGCTCTTTGGGGGTGTGGGGGGAACTGCTTTTCGGGTAGGATTTGGGACACCTTTAGGGTTATGCTTCGCTTTGCAGGTTGAAGACTTGATGCCGGACACAGCAACCCAACCAAGGGTTTCGCAGTATCGACCGGATTCCATGCCAGTGGCTTTGTTGTCATAGACGACAAAGTCTCTAATGTGAGTGTGGCCGCCGAAGGCCTGGATTGGCACCTCGGGTCTCAGTTTACGGATGGTACTAAAGAGAGTACCGAAAGTACTGCTAGTAACATTTGTCCTAACGGGATTATGCCCAATGACAACAAAGAGATCGATCGGCTTCTTGAAGTTGACAGCATCGAGGAACCATGACTGTTGAACGAGTGTTTTCGCTGGAATGACCTTGGAAACGTTCGAGTTGCCGGTGAAATCAAACAAGACGCCGAAAGACATGATTCTCAGTCCTGGAAAATGTAAGCGGAATGAATTAAACACCAAGGTGGATGATGCATGCCTTGTTCCGTAGTGAAGTATCTGTACTTCGCTCCAAGGTACTCAAACTCTCCTGTGGCCGGGTCCTTGATCTGCACATTGCTCGTAAGATACCTGTCCCCATAAACTTTCGAGAAGTTGCTGAAAGTCTCATATGCAATCTCTGTCACGTAGAGCTCGTGGTTTCCAATGGTCAACAAATCGTAATCAACATTGTCCCAGATAGCATTGGACACAACGCCGTTCGGGCTCGTCGCATCGCTTATTCCAGCACCGTCGTGCAGATCCTAGCGCCGGTTAATATAGTCCAATGAATACTGCCACATGTTTAGTTTGACGTCATGTATGGGGATGCTTACTCCAGTATCGATCAACAACAGGTCCACTCCCAGCTTCTTCGCCTTCTTCTTCATGTGCTTCGTGAAGCTGACATAGTCACCCCAATCAGCTCCATAGTTCTGCTCTTTGATATGGCCTTCGAGCCATCCATGCGTATCCGTCGTCTGCAAGAAGTTGATCTGCCCCCATTCGAGAGGCGACTTTGGTCCGGTCGTCGCACCCTGGGCATCAGGTTGCATCCGACGCACATTTCTCGTGAGAACGACATCATCCTGCGGACCGTAGCAGCTGTGCTCTTCTCCTCCACAGGCGAGACAGGCTCCGAAAGTCGACGCGACAGCAATGAGCGTTGAAACCCGCATTTTGGAAGTTGAAAGAGACGAAGGAGAAGGACCCGAGGAGAGGGAGCTTGACAGCCTTTAAATTAAGTGCATCGCACTTTTTGGCCCAAAAATGCAGGTACACAACGCGATACGGTTCAACCAACGGCGATGGAGATAAGCACCACAAGCACAGGACAAGACCTCGGCGCTGGTGACGGTAAAGCTTGAAAGTTGGTTTTCACCTTCCCAAACCGTGGTTAGTGCAAGTTATAACCGGTCGGAGACCAGGGGAGGGATAGGCGAGTTCCAATACCACAACATCTCTACCAGGACCCACGGTGCCGGTATCTGTGATCCTGTTCGTTAGGGTTTCTCCATCTACGCTCCACAATTTACTCTCATTACTTCACGTGATCGAGAGGTGTTGGTACATTGGCATGTATCCTAGACTCATGAATTGGTTTCTCTCGAACTTCTGTCTAACGTTAGCTCAATTCTCGCCTACAATAGATACCCTCAGAACGTACCAATATTCATGAGCGCCAATAAAGCAATAGCTTCTGTGGTCCTCATTGTCCTAGCACAATATGCTAGACATTGTAACGAGTTTGTGAATTCCGCATTGAAGCCAAAGTCCCCGTGAAGCGATGCGTACACGGCGTGAGCAGCTAAAAACGAAAGCAGAGCAGAGAAGAAGAAGAAGAAGAAGAGAAGAAGAGAGAAGTGTTCGATGCAAGCATCAAAGTATAATTGAAGGTAAATATGTACGAAGAAAATATACACAACGAATCCTGCGTCACACCCTTGCTCTACTAACCGCCTACCACATCTCATACTAGCACCGCAATGCTTGCATCTAGCAAGTAAAGACCGCCGGACCAGGAACGGTGTACGTTTGCGCTACACACAGTCAGCAAGACACCCTCACACTCCAAGCACTCATATGAGTACACATACCTTTGTAAGAATCGTAAGTGATCCCGGCATCAGTCCCCTTATATGCGCCGGGGAACCCAACCAACCCCCCAGGCGTCTTGGTTCCCGACCCACTGACCTTCAATTGATGGCATCCGGGGTAAAACTGCGCACCCGGGTACGCGTATGCGGAGTGCAGGGCGATTATCTCGTGGCGCACGAGGTAGTACCCTGGTGTGATGCAGGCAGGGATCGTATATTTGACGGAGCTCCCGGCTTTCATTGTCGGCGTGTCGCCCCATACGTTTGTGGTGCCGACGCGGCCTTCTTCTTTGATTTTGAACCAGACGGCACTAAGATTATCATCGTCAGCGTGTGTGGTTCAAGTCTTTCTGCTGCTGAAGAATGAGATGAGCGTGGGAAGGGGGTACGCACGCAGACCCCGGCATGTAGTTGTTGCATCCCGCATCGGGACATTTAGCCATATATGTGACCAAAGGCCCGACGTGACTCTCTGGCCAGAGCGTCCAATGCAGTGTGACTTCAGACCCGGCAGCTGCGTTGGCATGCAGGGCTGCAGGCTTCGAACCAACGATGCCACCTTCGGTGTATCCGCCGCATTGAAGATCAGCGATCGTCACGTCTTGGACCGGTCCGTTGCCTTGGATCACGCGAGAGATTCTATCGGGCTGGGGGTGAGGGTTAGATTGAGGATGAAGAGAGCATGGGGGAGAGAATCGCTTACGATGGGGCTTTTGTATGGGTCTTGGTAGGGTTGGTAGAACTAGAGGGTGTTAGCGAGAGGGCCGGGGTAGGATGAATAAAGACTGACGATATACTCTTGCCCCCCAATCGTGGCATTATCCACATACCCATGTGCAGCAACAGCGGCAGCGAAGCCTAGAGCAGACAGAACGACCTTCATTGTGATATAAGATTACGAGCCGGCGTACGAGGACAAATTTCCAACAAAGTCAGCAATCAAGAGAAGCGAAAGAAACGTCGAACAAGTTCAAAGAAGAAGAGAATGTATTTTAGAAGGCTCGTTCAGCAGCTGATGACCTGGTGAGATATGAAGATAAGGAATGGAGACCCGGTTTATATATACTGGTAGTATATTGGAGGGAAATGCAAGCGGGGTTGTAAGGACAACGCAATGGCACACCTGTACCACGGTGCTTGAAACCTCGATGGAAAAATTGCCTGTCGAGGATCATGAAGGAGAGTGAATAGATTAAACGAAACATGCCAAGAGCGAATGGTGCGATGTCTTTCTCCACACTTTTCGCTATAGCGGTCCGACGGGGAAACATAGTCATCAAGCGTTACTGAGGAAACTTGATGGTAACAATAGATGTTGTCGTTGACTGCTGGTGGTTTCTTTGCAGTTTAGGTCCTTTCTGGATGGTGTGAAGATTGACATAGGGACTCAGAAGCATCGTGGGACGAAACAAAACGTCCAGCCACGGTACTGTGGGGAATAATGAACAACGCGTGGTGTGAAACGCAGATCTGAGTGGGGACTGGGATTCCTTGAACATGGTTGATTGGTGGAGTTACCCAGCTAGAATCAAGACGTCTCATGATGGAGATCACACGTGACTCAATTTCCGCCTCCCGGGTAACCTTTCCTTCTTTCTGTGCTCCAATATCGGAATATATTGGTGTTCATTTGGGAATCCGGGCTCGTCCTCGTTATTTCTACGAGGATGATGTCGATGGTCATGTTCCTATCTCTTACATGACGCCAAACCCTGACGCGTGTGTCACAACGAAAACGACATTTCTCCATCCATTCACCACCTTCCTAACACCAGAGGACTCAAATTCCAATCGCGCACACATATTTCATATTTCCACCTACAAGGAATCATTTCGAGAAGATGATCGGACTCTCGCTAGGACAAAGGGATCAGCCTCACCCTATCCTACACCGTCTCTTTGTATCTGCCAAGGGGCAGTATTACCAGTATCGTAGTATCCACAATATTCCCTCGTTGATGATAACATGCCGCACCTAAGTCTTCTGACCTAAGCCTTCCCCTTACTCGGTGGCTCCGCCTCCCACCTCTCCACGCCCTCCGGAATCGGCACCACGGCACTCCTGACATATATATGCGTCGCCCCCGTCCAATCTAATCCGTCCACCAAGCCTGCCTTGATACTCATAACCTCTGGATCCGCTCCATCATCCCGGACAGTTACATGTGCAACCCTACTTCCGCAGCGGCTACAAAAGTAGCAGTTCTTTTGGTTCCCGCTGTCGCAGGTTCGCCTGAGGTGGGATAGGGAGGGATTATCGAGGGGGAGGCGAAAGAAGGGGAAAATTGCGGAGGTTCCGAAAGCGCTAGAGGATTGCTTGCGGCAGTCGAGGCAATGGCAATGAAAGATTTTTATGGGTTTAGGGGTTGGGGTGGTGAAGGATATGGCGCCGCATTGACAAGAGACATTCATGATGGAAAGAGTTCGTGATGAAGTGCTAGGAATGCGGATTTGGTCTTATTTTTGAAAGGTGGGGTATGAGATGTGAGAGATGAAGCTGTGGCTGAAGATATATGTCTCCTATGATGCCCGCGGCCGAGAATGATGCCCCGCGGTGCGGGGTTGAAGCGGAGAATGCATCGCCATCGTCTTGTTAGTGCTACGGCAATCTGCAAGATCAAAGCTCCTTTCGGTGAAGCATCGAAGCGTCTTGATATCCATGTAAGTCAAAGTGATGAATGCGTTGGGAGTGTGATAGAAAGCACTGGAAAGCGCTCGACCCACGCTTCATCGCCCGGAGCTTCGGCCTCACACCACCGAGCTGCACTTGAACAACCCCGCGGCAACCCTCTAAACAACAAACACCAACACCTCTCTAGTATCCCAGCAACACACAAATACCGCCACCATGGTCGTGGACTACAGCAAGTGGGTGCGTGCATCCCTTCTATCCCCTCTCTCCCTTCTGCCCCCACTAACCCTCTTCCCAGGACGCTCTCGAGCTCTCGGACGACAGCGACATCGAAGTGCACCCGAACGTGGACAAGAAGTCCTTCATCCGCGCCAAACAAGCAAAAATCCACCAAGAACGCGATCACCGCCGACACCAGATAAAAACGCTCAAGTATGAGAAGATCATCAACGATGGGCTGAGCGAGCGCATGGGCACCCTGATCGCTACCTTGCAGACACACAAGGGCAAGGACAGCAATAGTGGCGGCGATGGGGAGGCTGACGCGCTGGTCTTCCAGTCGCTCATGGCGGGCATGATGGGCTCAGGGCCCGACGACAGACCGCCGCCGCCGCCAGAGGGTGTGCACGAGCATATCAAGGAGAAACCGTCGTACCCGCAGATGATGGCATCGCTCGTAGATCAAGTCAAGCAAGAAGTCGACGAGTCCAAAACCACTGATACCCGCCTCGAGAAATTCATCACGGGGCTGGAATCGCATAAAGCGCGCGTGGACGGCTTGCAGCAGCAGTTATACGCGAAGCTCGCGGAGCTAGAGAAAGAGCACAAGAGGCACATTACGAGCGATGATATCCACACGGGCTTCGACTACTCCAACGTCAAGGCGCCCCTAGCAGCCTCATCTTCATCTGCATCCAAACCCAAGCCCGCAGATTCCAAGGTCGAGCTCCTGAACCCGCCCCGCCCCAACCCCCACCGCACCGACACAGGCCAATCCTCAGGCGCAGATGCCGACATCGAAGAAGGCACCACCTTGTCCCCCGACGACCCCGCCTCTAACGACGACGACATCGAAGCATCACCCCTCGCGAAGCAATTCTCCCGCATAAAAATCGGTGACTACGCCGCTTGCCTCGCCTTCATATCCGCCAACCCGCAAATCCTCGCCGAGAAAGAAACCGATGGTCTTCTCGTCGAAGCCTTCAACAGCGCGCTAGAACACAAGCCCAAACACGCAAAACAATGCGTGCACCAAGCCCTCCTGATTCAGTACTGCCGACAATTGGGCGGCCGCGAGGGCGTGAGCTTGTTCTTCAAGCGCATCCAAACCAAAGGTCACCAAGCGCACAAGCTCTTCACCGACGATGTAGACTCGACATACCGCCGCATCCACACTCGCGCCGCGGAGATCCTAAAAGAGCGTGCCGAAAACCCTGATGCCGGCGGGGTCGAGCAAATCCAGCTGCACGCCGTCGATCCCAACACCACGATCAACATCACGGTTCCATCCAAGGACTCGGTGGAGGAGGGCGAGCAGGCGAGTCGCGAGCTCTTCGAGACGTTCCCACCGGGGCTGCAGCGCGCGCTGGAGAGCGGGAAGCTGGACGAGGTGAACAAGGTGCTGGCCAAGATGAGCGTCGAGGAGGCCGAGGAGATTGTGGCCAAGCTAGGCCAGGGCGGCATGCTGAGTCTGGAAGAGGGCGTTATCGATGCAACAACCGAGGAGGGGAAGAGGACGATGGAGCAGATTGAGAAGACGGGGCAGATGCCGGGACAAGTGGACGAGCAGGTTCCGATTTTATTGGACGAACAGGTTCCGGCGGGAGCGGGAGGAGCCTCAATATAAGAGCAAGAGATGAAATGGCCAGTGTGTGCATGAACATGAGAGAAGTCTACTGGTATTCCCGAGCATTGTAGATGAGAAAAGGATGATAAGTTTATACTGTACGATAGGTCGTACCCAGGCAGGATGAATAATGGTATCTACGACTCCCACGCTAAACCAGAAAGCCTCCTTTGTGTAGTCCTATCTCATCGTAAAGCCCGTTGCGTTCCCTCCGACTAGCAGCATATCATATCAATGCAACCAAGAAAGAGGTTCCCTCGAAATCCATGTGTAGTACTAAATTGCTTACAGCTCTCTCAGTCCCTTTTCACCCTCGCGGCGTTCCTTTATTGCATACATGAATCAAACAAAAATTGTCTTCTACGCTCGAGACATCCATGTCAAATCAAGTCCCCCACGTTTGCATCGATGCCATCAATATCACCGTCTCCTGCAAATGCCGCAAACTCATCCTCGGCAGCACTTCGGCTCATCTTCCTCTTCTTATAAGTGCCAACGTGGTATCCGCTTCCATTGGTGCCTTGGTCGGGACGGGCGTGTGTTAGACTGCTTAACAGATCAGCACCAGGGGATGCCGCAATAGCAGTCGCTTCAGGCGAGATCGAGGATGCACCTGGCAGGGCGGGTGCGGCGACTGGCTGGACGGGGTGGGATGCAGGCGTTGGGAAGACATCGTCGGGCACATCTGCGCTCGGGGATCCGACCGGGGTGAAGGACTCCATGGGCGGTGGCGTGAGTTCCTCGATCTGGGGCCTCTCGTAGGGAACATCCTGTGCGCTTCCCGGCCTTGTGCCCGCAAGGACCGGAAGCGGTGCTGCAGAAATCTTGTTTGTCTCGGCCGCGGAAAGTCCCTGGAGAATGGCGCGTTCCACCTCGTCCTTGCGGCTGACGATAGCCTCCTTCCTTGCAATCAGATCTGTCCTCTGAGCTTCTTCTGCGCCCAATTTCGCCTTGCTGGTTTGTAGAAGTTGTTCGAGCCCGGCCACGAGAGCCTGTCGCGCCTTGATGCTTTCAGCGACGGCGCCTTCGGCCACTTGGAGTTTCTTGACGAGGGCAGCGAGGCCGGCAGCGTGCATGGGCGGGGACGGGATGCTGTAGTTCGGGTTTGTGAGCTTCTCGTAGTCTTGGGTCGCGGCCGTAATGGCTGGTTTGGCACTTATGTCGGCTTTCTGGACGGAGGTAGCAAGCGGCGCAACGGGTGCGAGCTCTGGAGGAACAGAAGAGTTGGAAAAGAGAGAACCCCCTAGAGCAGGCTTACGGCTCGAACGAGACTTGTCAATCTCTGCATGCGATCAGTCCTCAACTCAGTGCGCTTGTCGTGAGAGCTTACCATCAATCGCCTGCTCAATCTGTGTTTGGATTGACGGCTGGAAAATCTGCCGCTGTCGCCAAACCTCCACCACACGGCGTATCTTGTTCTGGATCTCAGGTGGGGACCCCTTGTATGCCGCGGCAGTGGACTCAGCGATGATGGGGTCGTAGGCTCGGAGGAACTCGTCCTTCTTGCGGATCTTAGACGTCTGCGTGATTTCTGGGAGGCGAGTCAACAATGGTGAAGGACAGTAACGATGTGCTCGCATGCATACCATTTGCCAAGTAGATAAGGTTCAGCCTCTTGCTGGGTGTTGACTCCTTGACCCGTTGCATCCACAGCTGGGCGATGCGATCGGCGTGTCTCCTGCGGCAGCACCATGTTAGCCACTGCCACGAGCTGAATCAAGAGAGCAGGCCTGAAGAGGGAGCACGATGAGATGTAGATGGTTGACGAGGCTCCAATCCACATCATTGAGGAAATCTCCTGCGACGAGGCGTGAGGGCATGGGGTTGGGGCTTTACCTGTGGAACAGGATCCATTGTCCGACAGTGGAGATGGAGTCCTGAGTCTCATTGAGCGAGGATAGCTTCGCCCTGAGGCCATCCTCTGTGAAGGCCATGGCGGAGATGAGGTCACGTCGTAAAAGGCCGCGAGCAGTGAGCGTGCAGTTGTCCTACGAACGCGTGTCTCGCTGGGCAAAGACCCGTGAACCACCCAGACCACTCTGAAACAAGATCAAGCCCGCACGGCACCACTGGGCTGTCCTACAGTATGCGCCAGCGATCGATATGTGAAGGCTGACGGAGGCAGTGCGAGATGATGCTGGTGATGGAGGAAAAGATGGGTCGGCCTGTTGTGGAGTGGAGCTGCCCAAGCTCCCGCGAGCGGAGGGCGGCGAAACGTGGATCCGCTAGCGCCAAATCCGCGGCCATCTCCTGGGTTGCCCGTGAGCGCAACTATTTCACCGCAACAACATCCAACCCACCGACGCAGCGCTGACAGCCCCTTCTTCTATCGCCTACGCGCTCCCTCCACACCCTGTGCACCCTACATATCCCCACACACCCGCAATGGCAGACAGATTTCCCTCATTAGACGAGATCGACGCCGGTATGTGCCAGCCAGCTGTCCACGCCCCGAAACAGCTGCTAAACTGTCCCAGGTCAGACGGCCACGCGCGGCGGCGATGCCAGCTTCGATTTGGTAGGCGGACTTGACGAGGGCGACGACTTCCTCTCCCGCGAGCGCGCCATCCTCGGCGACGACGCGGACCAGTTCGCCTCGTCGAACGACAAGCTGGCAACAGTGGAGGACGACGATGATCTCCTGGGCGGAGGCACCAGCTTTCAGGCCAATGTTGGCGGCCAGGAGATATCCGGTTTCGAGAGTTCCTTCCCGGCAATCGATACAACCAACGAGGTGAGTTAGCCATTCTGTTTGTACCTTGCTCGCGGATCAGAGCGTCTTCTTTCCTACCCCTCCGACACACCCTGACGTCCGCCTAGCATATGGCACCAGGAGGCACAATCACCGGCTCCACCCTCCCTTACCTCCCCGGTCAGCCGCAGTCCGCCTACACTCCCGCACGATCAGACTCACCCGAACCCGATGTCATCCGCGAGTGGCGCGAACGCCGCGATCTGCAGGTCCAACACCGCGATGAGATATCTGCGGAGCGCAAGGCCAAGACTATTCAGGAGGCCCAGGAGAACATTGATGACTTCTACGACAACTACAACAATAAGAAGGATAAAGAGATTGCCAAGACCAGGCGCGAAGCCGAGGAGTTCCTCGAGAATCGGGATGATACTACTGCGGGTGGAACTAGCTGGGAGCGGATCGCAAAGCTGGTGGATCTGAGTGGCAAGGGAGTGAAAGGTGGCGCATCTGGAAGCGAGAAACAGCGGTTCAGGGAGCTTCTATTGAGCCTCCGGAAGGACGACAAGGCTCCTGGGGCTACCGGCTACTAGGTGTGAGATACTAGACCGGAGTCTCAGGAGTAGCCAACTATAAAAGAGCCATGGAGAAGGATATATAGGGGAGGGGAATGCGTCTGGCGGATGCCGGAATGCCTTCTCATGCAGATGGATTGGCGTTAATGGATAGGTTTTCTTGGTCAATCTCACTATTCACCTTTCCCAGCATGTCTACTATCAATCTTCTTCAAATGTACATTCTATGAGGGGTTTCAAGGCAGGAACCTCAGCGACAGCGCCACGCCTCACCATGAATCAACCATTCTGCATTCGAAGCCGATGAACAAGTTCGATGCTAGTAGATGTCAGGCTTTTCCTACAGGTTCTCTCAAAGGCTATTTCTTCAAGACTAATACTGCCGATGTGTATCGCAGAATGGAATACGGAGAAGGCGCCGAGACTATCAAAATCGAGTCTAGCGTGCACACGTGTATTCCAACCCCTCCTCTATCACGTTTTCCCTCTAAGGTCGCAGCCGACTTCCATTACATTACCATGGCCCATTTTGTCTTCCAAATTCATAGTGGTCAATCTCAAGCTCAGTCTCAACCCTTGGCCGTTCATCATTACATCATCACTCAACCGCCATCGTATCCCACCTCTCTCCTGTTTCTCAACAGCTGTTCGTAACCCAACCCCCTATCCCATCCATACGAACTGCCTTCCAATTCCCTCCATCCACCTCACCCTACCGCCGTCTTCCAGCCCAAGCGACAATCCCAAACCACCCCTCGACCACCCCATCCACAACCTTGTTCTTCCTCTCCCGCACCCAGCGCTTCATCCGCGCCTTGCAAGACTCTTGGATCACGGGCTCTGGTGAGACGAAGTGTCGGTGCGTGGCGTTGCAGTAGGGGCAGATGCCGTCGCGGTAGGTGGGCGCTATGGTGGGCGACGCGGAGGGGTAAAGGGAGGGTTTGCGGCTGCGGATGTATTTCGCGACCCTATCGAACAAGTTCATCGTGAGTTGATGTGTGCACGATCAGATCCCAAGATCGACGACGAGAAGGGATAGAGACGTGATATCGTTGGTTGTGGCGCAATTCTTAGATTCCGAAGTCGAGACCCAGGGCTCTCAACCACAAATCTGAATTTCTCTAACTCGAAGTTTGGGAAATGACTGGGAAGTATTGATGTCCTAGACTTTTGGTTAGAAGAGAGGGGAAAAGGGGGGTGGGAGGTGGATGACATACGTAGGAGGGAGTGGGAAAGACTGACCTAGCAGGAGTTATAGGCGTGGATATGGATGTGATGTGTTGTCCGCCCGTCTGTCTCCCCGGTCCCTTCTAACTAGGCGGATCCGCACGAGGGCGTTGAAGGGGTTGTTTCGGTTGAATTGTGGTGTGCATGCAGATGGCGTGGATGAAACGAAGGGGAGAAGGTGCGATCGGGAGAAAGAGGGAGAGATAAATTAAACATGCCGTGAAGATGGGATAATATTCCTGCCGTTGCTTGGGTGTTGCTATGCCAGGTAGTGAAATGGCCTTGCTTGGGAGACATGTAGGTTTCACTCAAGGTCGAGGGCAAGTATACTTGTTCACTCGTTTGCTTCGGTCTTCCATAGGCTAAATAGTCACCAGAACAGATTCACAGTCTCAGTAGTCTTGGTTCATGACTGGAGACTGGAATGTAGGCTCCTAGTAATCTAAACGCATCTGCCAACAAGACTTACACGCATGCTCATTGAGGGCCATTTGAACTATATGTGTAAAGGAGCAAAGATGAGTCTCCGATAGAGTGAATCTGTGCAGTCGGCCATGAATAATTTACCTACCTCTTTCCGTGCCGAGTCCCTCGATCCTCCTATCCGCTACAGTTTGGGCGGTGTCAAAATTTTAGAACAAAAACATCCTCTACTTACGCATGAAGGCAGGTTGGCCGATGATTCGAATATTGTATTAATAATGAGAAATGCTTTCATCACTTACCAAGTCGACAATCCCTACGTGTATGGTGACTATAATCTGCTAGTATGAAGACAAAGCGAGCCAAATTCCGAACGCAACACTTTGGTCTTTGTCTACCCTTCCACATCAACGTCATGGCTTTGGTCATTGTTCTTTGCCAGGTATTGTTCCCAACCAGTCATTGTTCTCAACCAGTCATTCTTCCCTGTCGGTCATTCTTCTCTACTAGTTACTTAGAATCATTGAGTCGATTGTATTAGTCATGTAAAAGACTTAAATTCATGATCACACAGGTTGGAAATGATAGTAGAGGTGTAATGTTTTTCTCTCATTGCGAGTTTATACTTTTTGAAGTAGAGTACTCTATGCGAAGCGATCTATGTACGCATTTCTAATATATACAAGTGAAACATAACTCCTGTCCCAACCTTAAATTTCCATCAAACGATAATTTACAAAGCGGTAGACTCAGCGCCGGTTCCGTAGTCGATGTTGATGACGCTAAGGCCCGACAGGGGGTTCTGCGCACCGAGGATATGCGGGCAGGCAGGTTGGTTGCTGACAGCCAAGTCAAGTGTGCAGACCTCGTTGAATCCTAGCGTGCAAGAGGATGTTTGGATGTTGTAGAGTGCCGTGTTCTTTCCGACCCAAGAGTCTGAGGGGCAGGAGGTATAGTAGTTGATTGAGTTTGCGGCCATGAGCGGCAGCTTGCCGTCAGGAGTGGTGATGAGGTCGGCGCATGCGGACATGTCCTGTTGCTCCCAGTCGGCGGGGATACCGCCTCCCGAGACAGGGGCTTCCTTTGCGCCCTTTCCAGTGTAAAGGTAGTTCCACGCATCGTAGCTGATGTCGTAGGCACCGCCGGATGTGTCGATGGCGAGGAGATTGACGGAGCGGCCGGAGCCTGGCTCGGTGACCTTCACGCAGACGCTGTCACATCCAGGCTGGATGGGCCAGTATGCTACTCTGTTCGTGTTGATGTAGCAGCCAAGAACACCGATCGAGGAGCTAAACTGCGCGTGGGGTGTGATGGAGATGCCAGTAGCCATGGCGGCGGAGGCAAGGGCCATAGTGGTTGCGATTTGGGAAAGCATAGTGATGGTTGGTAGATATGAAATCTTGGGTATAGTGAATGAAATTTGTTTCTGAATTCGAACTTGAAGTTTTATACACGAAAGTGATAGACAAAGCTTATTGAAGCTGAAAGGAAGGTCTTGTACTAGACAAGGTTGTTGTTGTTGGTGCGAAGGAGAGTTCTTATCAAAAGAAAGACTTTATATGTGCAAAGGAATGAATGAGGAGTCCAGACTCGTGACTCAAGATACTCAAAGAAGGAGTGAAGGTAAAAGAGTAGATGACTGAAAGACTGTCTTGTTTGAATGAATGAAGAAACGAAACCAACGGCAGAAATGGAAGACCTTTATACTGTATCAGCCTCAGACGGCGGTAGTTGCTGGATGCCAATTTCCGGCGCTTGTCTTAGGCGCGAAAAGCATTGAGCAGTAGTTCTCCGAATAGCAGGTCAGATTTTCGACTCAGGCCCAATTATTGTTAGTTTTTGCTAGTTCTCCTCTTTTTCTTGAATCAGTAGTCTTTGCAAGTTGCATTTCCAACCCATCAGAGTTTACGTCGGCGTTCCATGTGGGTATTGGCGTCTTGCAGAGTGGCACCTCCGAGGGATTTTCTGGCTTGGGGCAAGTGGGCCGAACTAGCGTTCGGTACCTTGCGGCACTCCCGAAGACATGTTTTCTCCGTACGCCCTGCCGCTCTTGAGCGGTTGGCACGCGCCGCCATGCTTTGTTTCCCAATCACTGAAACGACTGTAATACCAACCTGTGAAATAGCTAACCGCCTAAGTGTTGAAACAACCAACCATCTAATTGTTGGAATCAACTGACCTCATGACTGTTGAAACAACCCACGTCTATGCTGGATATTAAGGATCGGGAGCCCTTGACAGACGACAAGCCCTCGCTGCAGGTACATGCGCTTCAGGCGTCGGAGCTCTGCCGAAGGCGCCGCGTACCTGGGTGGCGTCCGCAGGTTTGCGGGGGGCGAGCGAGGGTTGAACGGACTTCCGGTAGATCGGGCGTTCCACGTTGGCAAACGCTCACACGTGTCAAAGAACTGCCGCAGGCGCCTCGTGGATGGAAGGCGTCGGCTAATCCGCGGTGAACAAAGATTGGACGGACTTCGCATGGATCAGACCACGTTTGACGGCCAGGCGTCAGAGCTGCCGAAGCCGCCCCGTGCCTGGATTGCGACGGTAGATCCACGAGGGATGTTGAGCGAGGATTGGGGCGGACATCCCGTAGTCGGACTTACCACGTTGACGGACGAAACAAGATTATGGTCGCCGTTTCATGTAATCTTTGACTCCGGTGGCCCTAGTGGACGACCGCTTCCTGAACGGCAGTAGGAAGACCAGGACTGACAGATTTGGGTGGATGGAATGCTGCAAATTTTCAAACTCACATTAGGTCGTTTTGGGTTAACCGCGCTGCTGCGAGCTTGCCGATCACGTGTTAGTGGGGTGCATAGCCGGCCGATCTCCCCCGAACATCATCGTCTCCAGTCCCTCTATCTCGCATTGTACGTCGCCCCCAGCCTTACAAGCTGTGATAGCTTCGCTTGCGAGCATTTAATTGCTGCAGCTTCGAAAATTGGGTTATTCCAGTACCCCCAAGCGTACGCACCTTCGAAACTACTCTCGCGAAGGCAGGCTTAGAGGGAATCTAGGCTGTTCGAAATGTGCCAGAGGGCGTCATTGAATTCCCTAGACTCAGCTAGGGAGGCCAATCATCTTCGTAGCAAAAGAAAGCATCGGACCTTTTATGATAGTCTGCTAAATGGCAGCGTTGCTGACTTTCCACCTAGAATCTTCCATCTAGAATCTTCCACATAGAATCCTTTACCTGGAATATTATCTTGACTATCTTCAGATCCCTCCAAGATGCTGCAAAGATGCGAAGTAAATTCAGTCACGTCTACGTCTGCTACCCAACTAAGTGAACTATGCGTTGTCTCTCGCGCGGGATAGAATCAAGCTATAAGCTTCGCCACCACTCCTAGGCTAGCTCTTACTCAGCTATCGTGCCTCCCCCTTAATCAAAACCACAATCATCTTTCAACGTCGCATTAACTCACATAATATAATAAGCATGACCCCCTTTAAGAAGTTGCTTGATCTGTTGCATTCCCTCAGGAGCATTTCAACTTTTGACAGAGCAAAGAAAACCACTGTTTCAAGTGACCAACCAGGATTCAGAGGACTTGAGTGACTTATCTTGCAGCATAAATACCAGTCATTGTCGGTGAAAAAGAAATAATGTCACCCAAAGTCATAATCATAGGCGCTGGCTGGGCAGGGCTTTCCGCGGCGCGCACCTACATTATCGTCAACCCAGAGGTGGATCTAACCATCCTCGACGACGACAGCTCAGTTGGTGGGGTATGGTCTGCCTCGCGTTTATACCCCGGACTAATCGCCGATTCACCTCGTGGACTTTTCGAATACTCTGACATGAGCATGCTCGAAGACGAAGTCTTCGCCAGCAGCCAGAAACGCGCGGCTGCGAACCACGGCGGGATGCATGTCAAGGTGATGGGAGAAAGAGAGACAGAAACGCTGGATAAAAAAGAAATGTATGGCCTGCTCAAGGGAGAGGAAACAAACAGTTATTTGCAAAAGTATGCCGAGAAGTGGGATTTGATTCGCCGGACCAGATTGAAATCGAAAGTCATCAAAGCGGAACGTATCCCACGAGGAGAAGGTCTGCCGACTGGCTGGCGAGTCATACTATCTTCAGGCGAGATTCTAGACTGCGACAAGCTCGTTGTAGCCACGGGTCTCTATTCTACACCTTCCACGCCGGAAATTTCCGGGGCAGACTCGTTCATTGGCTTTTCAACCCATTCCAAGCTTCTCGGTCGGGAGCACCATCGCCTATCCGATCCTAACATCAAGTCCATCACTGTAATTGGGGGCTGCAAATCTGCCATGGAAACCTTAAATCTTTGCCTCGCCCTACCTACGAAACCGCACATCGACTGGATCATTCGTGGAAGTGAGCATGGCGTCCCAATTATTATGAATGACCCTAGCGGTCCTATATCCTTACTGGCTTTGAACTGTACGCGTCTTTTCTCAGCCATTTCTCCAAGCATCTTCGACACCGAATCATGGATGTACAGATTCTTCCACTCTGGGCGCAATTGGTTCGGTACATGGCTATGCTCGTGCTTTTGGAGCCTATTAACGTGGTCACTGCTCCGTGATGCCGGGTATGACAAATCTGAGCAAGGCAAAATGATCAAGCCTAAAGTCGACAATCTCTTCCAGAGTCTTCTTTATGTTTCCTTGATACACAAAGGTAATCCCGTGATGGATGAATTACATGCAGGGCAGCGGATCAAGGTACATGTAGGGGAGCTCGACCATGTCACACCTTCTAGAGTTGTCATCCGTAAGAAAACAACCGACTCCAATCCGTCAGATGAGAAAGACGAAATCAATTCCAACGCCATAATCTGGTGCACAGGTTTCAAGGCCTCAACCTCCTTCTTCAGCCCTGAAGACACCATATCTCTCGGTCTACCCGTATCTCTCGACTCTGAACTACCTGAGGTCAAAACCCACTGGGACGATCTCCTCGCGGCTGCCGACACGGAACTTCTCAAGACTTTCCCAGCTCTCAAGAAATGGCCCCTCCAAGCCCCAAAGGAGCGAACAACAAACTACCGTATGTACCGCCAAGTCATTCCTCCCTCACTCATCGCGGAGAACGACCGCTCAATTGCTTTCATCGGCTTTGTGTCCAACGGCCAAACTGCATTTGCCTCCGAACTCACTGGGCTGTATGGTGTAGCCTGGCTTGAAGGCATGTTGCGCAGCTCCGATTTTCCAAGTCTAGAAAATATGGAAGCAGATATTGCGAAGACACATGCCTGGATGGCGAGACGGTACGGGGCGAGAGGGCATTCATTGCCGGAGGTTGTGCTCGAGGTTCAGACGTTTTTTGATGTGCTGGTGAGGGATTTGGGGGCAGAGATAAAGAGGAAGGGAGGCTGGAGGGAATATTTGGGGGTTTACACGGCAAGCGATTATAAGGGGTTACTTGAGAGCATTATAGAGAAGAGTAAGAAAAGAGACTAATGAAAAGAGAGAAATTATGGAGAGGATGCTTTTGCGCCACAGAGCTAGGTACTAGGTAAAGGCCATTTCGCTGCCATCAGCTCGCAAGATGAAAATATTTCCCGATGTGGAAATCAACCTCGCTCAATTGCGCCCCCAAAGAGATGTGCACTGTAGTACTGTCAGAAGCTTGACGACGCTGAGATCCTGACAGTCAGCCTTGTCTTGGCCATGGCTCTGTCCTTTTTTGGAATAGCGTTATGGCAGTGAGGCTCTAACCCTGTTTGGGATGAGTTATGAAGCTGTGTCAAACCCACTTGATATAAAAACAGCCAAAGCCTGTGGTTAACAGTTTCGACAGATCCTCCAAACCTAACAGTTCAATCTAGACAGCTATCACTCGACGGCTCTTGCAAAATGCCAGCTAATGGCGTACCAGGTACGTTGCTTGCCAACTAACTTGCTGCTCTCTTTAACGTTCCTCAGTACCTGGCAGCGTATATATCTACGCGCCAAACAAAATTGCACCGGCAATCTTTGCTGTAGCCTTCCTCGCAACAGGCCTTTTCCACCTCTGGCAATGCATCCATTACAAATCCTTCCGAATCACCGCCCTCCACCCATTCTGCTGTCTTCTCTTTGTCATCGGCTTTGCATTACGAGAATACGGCAGTTTCAACTACTCTCACCTGAATGTGTACATCGCTAGCCAGATTTTAATCTTCTGCGCCCCGCCCATCCTCGAGTTGGCGAACTACCACGTGCTAGGCCGGATTCTGTTCTACGTCCCTTACTTTGCGCCTCTGCATCCTGGACGTACGCTCACAACTTTCGGGTTCGTGTCCGGAATTGTGGAGATGATGAATGCGATTGGTGTGTCCTACATCGCGAACAAGAACCTCCCGGAGAACTTGCAGAATCTTGGACATATTCTCATGAAGGCGAGTTTGATCGTCCAGGTCGTTGTTATGGCATCCTTCTGCTTGCTCGCCGGGCTCTTCCACAGACGGTGTCTCACCGCTGGAATTAAATCTAGGAACGTGCAAGGCCCGCTCACGACGCTGTACCTCAGTTCGGCTATCATCCTCACCCGCACCATCTACCGCATCGTCGAGCACTTCACCATCTCATCCATTCCATCTGATCCTCCTGCAGGATACGACCCGATGAGCCTCAGTCCAATCCTACGTTACGAATGGTATTTCTACGTCTTTGAGGCCAGCTTGATGCTGGTTAACGAAGTGTTATGGAATGTGCGTCATCCGAGACGATATCTACCCGAGGACTACCATGTTTATCTTGCGCAAGATGGGCGTACCGAGTTGGTGGGGCCTGGGTGGAAGGATGATCAGCCTTGGGTTATGAGCTTCATTGATCCGTTTGGGTTTGTTGCTATGTGTGCGAGGAAGGGGAAAGGAAAAACGGAGGGGAAGGAAAGGCCGTTTTGGGAGGCGAATGGGTTTCATACAGGGTATATTCGGACCAGAAGCCTAGAGGCAGTACCTCTTGTATAATTAAGCTCTTGGAGGAATTGTGCGATTGAATGGGTAATTAGGACGAAGAAAGATTGATTGTTGTACCACACTCTTTGATCTTCATTTCAACTAACGCCTCAGCCAATAACGTCATAAGCGCTAACCCGTTTAAGAAGGAATCGTGGCCAAGACTCATAGCCACCGCTAGCACCACTAACTCCAGGGCTCACAGGGCTGAGCTCCACGCCCACAAATCCCCAACAGGATATAAACATGCAGAACCAGGCCCTTTATCTGCTGTCCTTTGCCCAGATTCGTCTCCAATTGTTACCCCTCTTTTCCAAACCACTATCCACATCTCCTTGCCACCCGATATTGTGAATGGCGCAAACAACGAAGACGCCTGAGACAAGCGAAATCCCAAGCCCAAAGCGACAATGCTGGGAATGTCTCCGGCGACGTCTAGTCTGCGACTTCGCACTTCCAGGGTGTAAGAAATGTCAGAAGGCCGGCAAGTCATGCCCCGGATACGATGCTCAGAAGCCGTTACAGTGGCTTGCACCGGGAAAAGTGACGTCGAGACAGCGAAAGAAACGCCCGGTGTCTTGCAAGGCCAAGAATGATAGCAGTAGCAGTGCAGCTAGTAGTTCCGAAAAAGGAAAGGAAAAGCCCAACCTCCTAGCTGAAACGGGGAGGCATGAGGCGTTTGAGCTCAGTGCTCTTGCGCACGCTATGACGGAAGGCTCGGATGATTTTGATCTTGATGTGGAAGATATCCCACGAGAGGATTGGAACAATGGAAGTAGTGGGAGTAGCGAGGCCGGCCAGACCACTTCTATATCTTTTGGCCGAGAGTTAGACGAATTTCCGTATTCGCACTTCGAGTTGACCAACGAGACCTATGATGTTGTACAAGCCGTACACTACTGCAAGCAATCCCTTCCCTTCTATCATATCCCTTCTCATCCCACCCGCCCCTGAGGCCTCCTCGAGAAACCGTGCTAACCACATCGGCTTAGACAACACAAAAGTGTACCCCGATCTCCTCACCGTCATGGAACTAGCGCCAAATCCCTACATAATCTTCTTCCCATTGGGGGCCCTCCACTTCCTGCCTGTATCAATTCAGCATTCGCTAGCTTGCTTTGCGCTCTGCCACCGTATCCACCAGCTCCCACGAGAAACAGAACGGCTCGCCATCACGGAGAAGTGGTCACGAGTCTATTACCATCGGGGTGTTGCAATTCGGGAGCTCAGCGAGAAGATTAGTCAAGATGAAAGCAGATGCAATGACGCAACTATCAGTAGTGTTGTGATGTTTTTGTGTATGGAGGTATGTGCGCTCTCTTCCTCCTCCAATCATGTAGTTTATCATTGGATCTCAGCTGCTAATCGTTGTATGTAACCAAAACAGCTCCAACAGTCCACAACGCCGAATTGGCAAAGCCATGCAGATGGCCTGATGAAACTCTTAAGCTTTCGGGGTGGCCTGATAGACCTTTTTCATAAATCCCCACATATGAGACCGTTGCTAATCACCTTCCTGCTGTAAGCCTCATTCCCAATTTCTCATCATATCAGAATATCCTGTCATACCTCGCAAAACTTACACACCTATCTAGCATCGCAATCTTCGGCAACGCAACAAGTCCACCCCTATCTTCGATCATTCTCATGCCATCATCCTCACAACTCCCCCTCTTCATTACAGAAGTATACGATTTGATCTTCCCCCACGTTCTCTGCCCGCCATCCCTATTCCTGGACATCATCAACATCAATATGCTACGTTCGCAGGCGCTAAATCTCTGTTTCACAAACGACTGCGCTCAGACAGAAGCCGAAGAACTCCTCTCCCACATCGATGCCTTCTCCCCCGAAGACTGGGCCCAGCCTAATACCTCGTTCCACTCCGAATGGCTGCACATTGGAACTGTGTATCAATCTGCCGTTGCAGTATTCTGCATCTCGTCCCTCCAATCTGTGTCTATCCTACCAAACACCGTCCGCCTCAACGCCATCAGGGCTTCGCATGGGGATCGTCTATTTCTCTCCTTGAAAGCTGCTCTGATATCCTGGCAGGTACGGAAGTTCATGCTGTGGCCGCTCGTGGTAGCCGGGGTTGAGGCGATGAATCATGGAGTGGCGGAGAGGAGTTGGGTCGAAGACCAGTTGGAGAAAATAAGTAGGGATATTGGGTCAAATTCGCCGTTGAAGGCGAGGGCGGTGTTGAGGGAATATTGGCGGAAGGGAAGGAAGGGCTGGGATAGGTGTTTTGATGTACCATACGCTTTCATTGTGTAAGGCCATTGGGTTGGTGGGTTCTGAATAAGGGTTAGGGAGATGTTGGAAGATTGCTAGGCGCGCTGGTTCGTCGCCTGTGAGAAAGGGAGGTTATTTCTACGATGTAATGTAAAGCCAAGTGTCCTTGGATTTGATTGGAGTGATCTCCACTCCTATCTCTACAAATACATGCTACGTCTGAATATGAATGGCGGATTGCTTGCCAATTGAGAAACGAACATGGTGTGTGTTTGTCGTTAGTGAGCTGTGCTGTCTAATGTTGACTTGGCATCTAAGATACGGCTTCCAACTCTCGTAAGAACATAGGTAAGAAAGTCTAGCAGTGGGTTCCACGCTTCAGGCTAATTCTACCACATTTTACTACCCCAATTAAGGAGGTATTCCTCGGATCGTTCAGGGTCTTTCAGGGTGCCACCCGGGACGAGGCCTTTGATGCCGATTTCGATCGTTGGCATTGCTCATCCGCAATTCCTAGATGTTAGTCAAGAGTGAGAGCTACGAAAGGCAAATACGATGTCACTTCATGTCACTCACCGACCACAAGCTGAGACGGGCCGATACTACCTAGCTTCTATTAGTCTCGGCAAACGAACGAAAGGAACCCCCGAAAGTAAAACGGGGGTAAAAATGAGTCAAAATGATGTATATCGCTACTTCTAACACTCAAACCCACTCTAGTAGAATCGAATCCCACAACCAACCCCTCCAAAGTGTACTCGTCGTAACCTTGAAATCGATCTGATTGGTTCCCTCCTTCAGGCTTTCCTTCGCGATAGGAAACTCCAGCAAATGCCATTCCCCAGCTCTTGTCGCACCCCGATATGTATCCTGGCTCGAAGGCAATAACGCGCTGTTAGTCGTGATATTCCCCACCTTCGCCTCATTGAGCAGAATACTGGCACTGGAGCCGCCTGAAAACCCGGCGAGGGACACGGTGAGCTTTGCAGCACTCGCTGTTGTTTTCTTGGATGAGAAGGGGAATACAATGGACCAGGTCCCGAGAGCAGTCTGTCCAAAGCACCAGTCCTCTGATTGGGAGACGCCGATCGTGTATGTAAGGTTCGCAGGACACTTGGCGATGCGGGCGTGCTCGTAGGGTGTAGGGCCGCTAAGTTTGAAGCCGGTGGTTTTGCGGTCAAAGGCTCCGACTTGGAAAATACGATTCTTGCGGTCTGTGACCGTCCACTTTAGTGTTCTGAGGTTATTGGTTTTATCTTGGGTGACAATGATGTCATTTTGTAGGAAGGAGGTCGTGACGTCCGCGAGTGCATCACCGTTTGACCAAGCTTGTAATCCGTACGTCCCGGTCCTCACGTCTTTGATGTTGAAGTTGCCATTTTTGTCTGCGTAGACGGTGTAGTAGTAATCCTTGCCCTGATCCAGAGCAGTTAAGTTAGAGTTGCTGTCACCAAGGAAGACAGCAGCACCTGAGGCGGGTCGTCCATCGCTCAAAACAAGCTTCCCTTTGATGGAGCCACGAGACTGGAACGAGGACTCTTTGAACCAACTGTACGGCCATGCTTTATCTTCTTTGTTCGCGCGTCGAGTAGCATCGTCTTTCGATCCGTCGTTCAAGTACCACAGCCATGGGCCCCACGTCTTTCCGTCTGCGAAAGGGTCGCGAGAGAGGGCCTGGTAGTGTGTGCCGTGAATCATGTTGAGTTGGACTGCATCGCCGGTTTTGCTCTCGCGGTGGATCTATCATCCATTAATGTTAAGTTTCCTCTACTATTCTCACAATCAACAACTCACCATGAGCTCCTGCTTCAAATGGTTGCCGTTGAAGTAGTCTTTCCCAGGATTAAGATACCAGCTTCCAAAATTATCACCATAGACGCCATGGAAGTCGAGATCTTTTGTAAAAGCGCTCCAGTCATACTTTGTGAGAAAAGTACCATCCGCTTTCTGCCATGTCTCATCCTGGACATTAGTACCTGCGAGATAATCGGAGATTGGCGGAAGAGGTCCGTCCTTGACGTTCGTGCGTCCATTGGGAAAAGAGACATTGTCCAACCGCCAGAGAGTGCGAAATTCTCCTAGGACAGGGAGCGCGCGATTGACGAAATACTGGTATGCACCTGCAAGGTTGTCGTAGATCACCCAGTGGAAATCGCCTTCAATTGCGCTGAACTTTACGTTAATGTAGTTGTCACCGGACTCTACGATTGCGGCCGAGGTCCAGTTGAGATCGGATGCAGCACCATCTAATCCAAAGTCAACAATAAGATCGTGTATGCGCATCAGAGACCCTCATTACGTACTATAGCTCACATAGTGCCCCACGGCGTTACCTACAAGATCCTTCTCCTTATACCACAACTTGGTCGCATACTGCCGCCCCTGCGTCACATTCCATAGCCCATTCCCAATAATCCACGTCGAGTTGTCGATCTGGGTCAGGAAGCTTTTGCGCGAAGGTGCTGCATTAATTGGATTCGTGAGCGCGCAACGGACAAGCGCTGCCACACAGAGAGACCTAAAGAATGTTCGAAGACCCATTATGACTGCTGGACCCTGATGATTCACAATGAAGAGCACGACGATGCGTTTTTATAGAATTAAGACTTCGGTATATTCACTATGGCTCGCTCGCCGTTGACCCGAACTAAGCCTCTCATTTTTTAAGCCCGCGGGGTACCCCAGAATGATCGACGACTGGGGCATTTTCCCTGCAATCGGAGCAGAGCAATCTCGTGTGTGGATAATTGAGTTCTAACCAGCAACCGGTATTGACCACAATTTCTAGTTTAGCGGGTTGATAGTGCCGGTTAAGGACCTCGGTTGCTGGATTCAGGACTTCGCCCGACACGCGGACCGGGAAATGGGGAGAACTGACGCAGTGCGAAGATGAGATGAAATGGCTGGAGACGAGTCTAAGGTTAGAAAGTGCCGCGCCCCAGAGATGCAAGAAATGAGATGGCTGGGAATCGTGGGCTTTGGCTATCGGCCCGAGATTTGACTGAATCGCGCAACACTCAGACTGCCACCAGCTTTGTCTCCTCGTTCGCATCTCCCAAACTAAATTACACTCCTCGATCTATCTAATGGAACCAACAAAAAGGTAGAAATCAACGTCATAATGACTTTCTGTCCCTTCGATATTATGTATAGATATTAGGAATTTTGACCGAAATGACCCCGAACGGCAATCGGGACCCTTCTATAGACGGAGAGAAGAATAAAGGTGAAGTGTAAAGGGAAATTGTATTTCACGTAGGTTCGAGGTTTCAGCGGCTGTAAGATTATTGTGATGTAAAGATGCTACACATGAATCGGTACTGTAGTTAGTACTCCATGATTTCTTGATATCTCCTTTCGCCGACGAAAAGATACCATTTCCAATCCTTATACTAAGAACAAAAGAAACCCTTTTAAACCAGTGGTAAGCCGGCCAATAGCATATGTGATTTTTCAAACCTGTCGGCTCATTTAATGAACAGCTGCTAATATTAATTGCCTTTGTCGGCGGTTGCTTTTCCTTTATCATTTCGTAGGTGAACGCCATATATTCCCTATGTAGCTAGATTAACTTAGAATGATCTATGTGTATCCAACTATGTCTACTTTCCGGTACTTCGTATTCTGTCCCCGTTGACTTGTCCAGTTTATCACCGAAGAAGGTCCTATCTCCTCTTCTCTTATGATTACTATGCGATATGACCAGTAATCTGGAGAATTCACACATGGAATGGACTTCAAGTATACTATAAAGTCTTCGTGTCTAACTACAATCGCAATACACATAGGGCGCGCTCCACGATTCCGAAATCGCTTACCGCATTGGTTATGGCGTCATAGGCACCTTCCACATTGGGAAGGCCCCCTCACTTAACCGCATTTGTCGCGCATCTACTATCAGGGTGCGAACGTATTTAAGAAAGGTTCACAGCATTGGATCTATCTCCAACATCAGGTATTTGGTCAGTCTCCACGTTGAACAGATAGGATACTATTCTTTCCTACCTCTTTGTCAACACTCCACGCAATAATGACAGGAACATTCGATATCGCTACTGCCCGCCAGCGGTTCCCCGCACTGAAGGAGGCTCAGGTGTACCTGGATAACGCAGGCGGAAGTCAAGTCCTCGGAGATGTCATCGACTCGTATATACTCTCTTCTGATATTCAGGCTCCCTACTGATCTACTATCAGAATTACTGAATATTACACAAAGAACAACGTTCAACTTGGAGCATCCTACCGCGTCAGCCAAGCCTCTACCTCTAAGTATGGCGAAGGTTACAAAGCTGCTGCGAGGTACATCAACGCTTCGACAGACGAGATTGGTATGATAGATATTTCCCCCTCCAACTTTCATCTAATGTCTTCTGCTGTAGTTTTGGGAGCCTCAACAACTCAGCTTTTCGTCAACCTCGCAGGAGCTCTCAAGTTCAACGAGGGGGACGAGATCATCATATCGAAGCTCGATCATGAAACAAACATCGACCCATGGCTGCTAATGGCTGATCGTCTGAAGCTAAAGGTGAAGTGGTGGGTTTCTGAAAAGCCGGAATTGAAGCTCACCCCAGAAAACCTCAAACCCCTTCTCTCGCCCAAAGTGAAGTTTGTGGCGTGCACGCATGTTTCGAACATTCTAGGCACGATTCATGATGTGAAGGCAATCGCGAATGTGGTTCACGAGGCTGGAGCTTTGTTCTGTGTCGATGGTGTTTCCTTTGCTCCTCATCGGCAGGTCGACGTGAAGGCATTCGGGGTCGACTTCTACGCCTTTTCGTGGTATAAGGTACACACTCTACTACCTTCAACTTAGAAAACCCCATCTGATAAGAACTTGATAGGTCTACGCTCCCCATCTCGCCATCCTATATGCCAGCACCTCTGCCCAGGAATACATCAAGCCATACGCCCACTACTTCAACCCAACCAAAACCTTGGAAGACAAAATCGGGCTCGCCGGGTCAAACTACGAGTGTTCACAATCCCTCCCTGTCGTCGTATCCTATCTTGACGGTGCGTTCGATGCCATCGGGGAGCACGAAGAGAAGTTACAGAAGATACTGTTGGATTTCCTGAACTCGAGGAACGATGTCATCATTTATGGATCCACGAGTTCTGACTCTACAGTGCGCGTGCCCACCATTTCGTTTACAGTTGATGGAACCAACTCTCGGAAGATTGTTGAGGAGGCTGAAAAGATTTCAAATTTTGGATTTAGATGGGGTCATTTTTACTCCAAAAGGCTATGTGATGAGGTTCTAGGCTTGGGCCCTGAGGGAGTTACGAGAGTCAGTATGGTCCACTACAATACTGAGGAGGAGATACACTCACTTGTTGAGTTGCTGAAGAAAATTCTGCCGTAGGGACAGATGGAGGGCTTTTAGTGGGGTGAATCTTGGCGAAGGGAGTGAAGTGAACCGTTGTTTGCCAAGATATACAGAAAATGGCCTCTAGAACTAGCGGTCTTTTTTACGGCCATCGCCCTTTTTCTCAATAGACGCTTCCGACAGGCAGAAACCGTGCGAACAAGGCGTTTTCTCGCTTGCCCCACTCAATATCTCCACCAATTTCTCTTTATCATTCTCCCATTATTTCTACCCTCATCAACTGCATCATGACAGTCTACCTCCCTGGAAACGCGCCCACCGACCCACCCGGCAAGTGCGACTGCTGCAGAAAGGCTGGCACTGATCGCTGCGCCACATGCGGAACAAGCTCTTACTGCTCAACTACCTGCTTCGAGCGCGACCACCACAACCACATAGATCTATGCCGAGACTTCGATATATACGAAAAAGGAGACGTGTATAGACCCGAGCGGAAGGGCCTCAAAGTTGTCCGCGGCATCCTCCTCGCGGAAAATAGTCCCAAGCCGTGTTTCATATACGTCATCTTCAAACACACCCTGGCTGGAGAACTTCCTATTAAGTTTGGTGGTATTGACGACAAACTTTCCCAATGCATTGGGGAGGGGAATTCACAGTTTGCGAGGATTGATTGCAATCGCAGTCTTGGTCGGGCGCTCAACTAGTAAGTCAACCACCTGCAGCCAACCCGGGTACAAGCCCTTAGTGGTATCTTATGGGTATCACACAGTCCAGGCATCTGTGTGATTTATGCAAAGATCAAATATTTACAGGGTTTCCCGTAGCACCATACATATCCAATACAATGGAATCGATCCCGAACAGGATAAAGCGGCTCCCTGCCGCAGTCTTCGCAAATTTGTCGGAAAGACTAAGGCGGCGCAGAGGTTCAAAGGCACGTTCATTGCCTGGAGGATCGAAGGGAACCTTGAGCAGAACAAGGACAAGCATCCTGTTGTTTGCGATCTCGACACTACGGCTATGCCTGCCATCATCGACTTCTTCAAGTGGAAGATGGATTACCCAGATAAAGACCACGCTGATTACAGGTTCGTCAATGACGATAAATAAGGCTTGAACTGGAATGCGGAGGTAGGGGTGTAGTGGACTAGACGACAACGAGTTGTACTAGTTTAGATTAGCCATAATGATTGTTCATGGCGCGCAACACCCTACTTCAGTGTCCTTACGTACAGTAGTGTCTCCAAATCTCCAAATCTACTCTCTGAGTTACCTGTCAGCTTTCAAGGGTTCCTAGCGCCATACTCCTAATATAAATCTCCCGAAGGTCTCCATACTTTCCGCACATCCGTCCTCATATAGCCCATGCTTGTCCTGAACCAATCCAACTTAGGAACTGCACCAGGGCGAAGTACGCACCCGCATCTGCTATGACTCGCTTTCTCTAATTAGCCCACCTTGCTCCAAATTAGTACGAATTTTATTTACTTACCGACCACGTCATTCTCTTTTCTTGGCGTGCAATCGTACGCAGAAAACTAGGTATCTGCACCTCTAATGCTACATGGCAGTTGTACCACCCCTCTTTCGTCACGTCACAGACTAGATCTAGATTCTGACGCGTCGCAAAGGCGAGATCTGTCCGTCTCGAGTAGATGCCAATCAGTATTCTTAGTTATGTGTGTAAGTGTAAGAGTGTTGCTGTACTTACCGTACTTGTAAACCGGCGGCCTATCAAGATACTCATAGTACGAAAGTCCCACATTGATCACAGTATGTCCATTAGCATCAATCTGTGCACTCTGAAGATACCCATCGCGCAACGCATCTCGGATATCATACCGTGCGTCGTAGACAGCCATCCAGACCCCGGGAGCCGTGGTGACGGACTCGTTGGCAAGTGACGCTGATGTATTATCTATCTCTCAAGTTAGCCTCTCCATGCCACCTCCCCTACGCACCACCTAATTTAACCAATCCAACCAACTCACTTACAGTTAAAGAAGACCTGTAGATGCATAAAATGCCCCTCACCACGTGAGACCGTTGTCTCACTTGGCGCCATAGCAAAATAGCTCGTTTCTTTTCCGAGCCAGGTCATTTTATTATCGCCACGCATCATCTGTTCCAGAGTCGGCCAGCGGTCGCCGCAGTCGCAGGATGTGGATTCCAGGTTTTGAGACACGGTCAACGCGCTGCAGAGCTCGGAGTGGTCTGTCCAGTCTCCCGATACGCATTTGAATTCTGCTAATTGGATGTTTGCTTGCGTGCTCTCGCCGTTGCCTTGGAAGAATGCGATAGCAGGGAAGCGCGGAGAGACCACGTTGTCGGAATCGAGGCGGATTACAGCTTCGTTCAGACCTTTATGCCAGCTCGTTCCGTAGAGGCCTGTCATTACAGCTATGGTGAGGATGACGGTGATGACTGTATTGGTGAGATTACGACTATAATTTCGTTTTCCTATGCAAAGTTTCCGTCAGCTCAATTTTTTCATCTACATCGCAATTTGAATCGCTTACGCAACGTAAACAGATCAATAGTAAGCACAAAGAATAATATGGCACAGCAAATAATATTCACAGAAATGACAACGCGCTTCATTAAAACAGTTGGGAAAAATAGGCCTAGGATTGATACGACTAGGAATATGACGAGGAGGATGAGAGAAATAAAGACAGTGATGGCTCGTGGTCGCGTAATGTCTTCATCTTTGTCGTTTTTGAAGTTGGTTCGCTTGAGGAAGTTGCGGTATTTGATGCGGATGGTGACGTAGGACTTAGAGATCGAGGTTGGAAGAAGCTTGCGAGAGGCGGTGGATACGGATGCAATAGTTCTCGGCATTGTATTGATTGACGGTTTTCAGCTATCCTCTAATATTTATCCTTATCGGCATCTATAAGTGTCGCCCAAGGCAGCAGTGTCTCAGCCTCACTAATTTGAAGAGGACCTCACTCCCCCGCGTGTCGATGCACGAGGCTGCATGGCCAAGATTCCCTTTACAGGGCTGAAGGATCTGGAACACACATGGCCATACAGCCACAGTAAGCACACTGCATTGTCACATCCCTTTGTAGCGAATCCCGCATTACGATCAACCAATTAAAATCATATAATTGGCCCTATACATATATTGGGTGTTGGGCAGACAAGACATCCACGAATTAAATGGCGGCCCGATCTGTGGGGTAGCGGTGTAGATGAATATAGGGACATTTTTGCTGGTCGCAAATGAGGCAAGTCGGGACGAAATTTCAAATGCTCAGCTCCTTAACATCTTGCTCTGATCAAGGGTTTATGATATAATATTGTTCAATAGGGAGAGACATTTTCATTCTACTTATTTGGGCATGTTTTCTCACATTTATGATGATTGCCATGGCTCAAGGGACCGCAAATGGATGGAAGGGTAAGCTGTTGCTCGTGCTAACTCTTCTAAGCTCAGTCGTTGTCGCGCAGGACGGTTCAAATGTGGCCTTCAACTACTATTGCCAGAGATACAATGCTGCAGGTATGCACCCAGACAAGCCATCTCTCTGCACAAATACCACTGAATAGCTAACTTATGGACAGTGGTCAAGCTTGGAGATGCTATCTACTTTTATGGTGGCACACAAAACATTGCGCCCGCAAATTTTACGTCTAACGCACCTCGAAATGGTGAGCCCCAAATCACTCGATTCTCGTACAAGTGTTCAATTACTAAGTCAGCAGACGGCCGACTAATCAAATTTGATCTCTCCTACTCTTGGGACGTCCGCATGGGCGGCCCCCCAACACAGCACGACGATCTAAACATAACTTCATACTCGCCTCCAGCACAGCTCATGGGTGCTGCACTGTTCCGGGACCCATCTAATGATCACAGTCTCATTCTGTATGGAGGCGGCGTCTCTTATCCCCGATCTTCTTTCGAATATCTCCCGCCGTCGGCATCCACCAATGATACTCTGTGGACATACGATACGGTAGCACGGATGTGGAGCGCTGGAAAATCAGCAACAGGATTGAGAAGCGGTAAAGCGCCTCGGCGGGGAGCTTCTGCTGAAGCGCCAGAGTTAGGTCTTGCATTTTATCTGAATGGTGTAATTGGCGACGGGAGGAATGATAGCCTCTTCGAGGAAATGATTATCATCAACACACTGTCTAGAGAGACACGGACTGTGCCGACAAACATGATTTCACAGGGGACAGCGCGCGTCGGTGCGAGAATGGAATACATCCCTAGCATCGGCCACAAAGGCGCACTCGTCCTCCTCGGTGGCGGAAGAGGAATATCTCATTCTACATCGCCCGGCGAGGTCGGCGATATGGCGTCCTTGGACACAATCTGGCTTCTCGACGTTGCATCCCTCTCTGACAATGGAACCGGGACGTGGTACTCCCAGAAAACCTCCGGCCGCACCCCTCTTGCACGCGCAGACTCGTGTCTCGTAACCGCCACCGCCCCCGACCACTCCTCCTATAACATATACATGCTCGGCGGGATCTCCTCAGACATCTCTCTACCACAGCCCTCTATCGATGATGTCTGGGTCTTGTCCCTCCCACAATTCGTCTGGACGCAGGTTTCCGCCGGCGCGAAGCCGACCTCTGGTCGTGCATGTCAGCTGGTGGGGAAGAGACAGATGCTAGCGATGGGCGGGAATTGTAACGTCACCTCCAAAAGGGATGTACCATGTAAACCAGGGGATAATAATGTCGTTGTTTTTGAAATGACGACGTTGAAGTGGAGCCCACTCTTTGTCAAGGAGGATAAGGAGTATAGGGTTCCAAGGGCGGTTTATGAGTGGATTGGGGGAGAGTAAGTGATACTTTCCTTTGTTGTGGAGTGAGATTCAAGTGGTGCAGTTTGATAGTGAGGTTGACGTGGAAGCTTTGCTAATGTTCAGGGAAACAGTGGATTTGGGAATGCGACGATGATGAGACCCGAGGGGGACTTTTCGAATCAAGGGCTGGCTGAGATGTTTGGTATGAGTCTTGGATCAACGAATGGGAACTCGAGTTCTACGGGAGACGCGGTACGGCTAGCTGGGTCATTACTACCCGGTATTTTCCCCATAACAGTAGGTGTTGCTATGTTGAATCTCCTATGAACGAAAGTCTTCCAAAAAAGAAGTTGAGAAATCAGGTACTTCTATATACAATGCAATAAGCGGGGTGTTAAATATTTGTGGCGAACCAGTCCTTCTGTCATCGGCCAAGTGTAATTTTGACGTGCACAGGCTAACAATAGACACAGCTTAAAGCGTATCGGGTAGAAATAGATAATGACCACATTCAATGTAGACTAACTGATTAGTAAAGCACGTGTCTGAAGATCTATATATACAAGATCGTAGAGTAAATTATGCTAGATAGACTGCGACTAAACAGAGCCCAAAAAGAACAAGCTATAAACCGGTTGATCATATGACCAGCGAGTAGTCCACATCATAGGCAAGAAACATCTTCTTGTACGACTCAATTATTTCCATCTCTTCAGTCTTACCCGGATTTGCCTTGCCGTCCTCTGTTGCACGGCGAAGCTTCCCCAGCGTCTCTGCCCATACAAAGCCTTCACCCTGCCGTTGGTTCGGATCGGCGCCAACGTCGAGAAGCATCTGGATAATTTGTACTTGATTTAATTTTGCATCTGTTGATATCTGGTTCCAAAAGACCGGTATCGAAACAAGAAAGTCAATCCACAAAGGAGGCAACTCGATCCTACACCACGCAGATGTCCTGTCTTCCTTCGAAGAGTCTATAAGAAGCTGGACCATAGATGGATAGTACATCCGTCCATACTTTAAAGACATAGAAGGTTTCAGTGCAGAAGCCAGCAATTTTGTGATAGGCGGGAGTGAACGTTTGCTCATGGCTAATTTTTGAGACATATATCCGCAAAGACCGTTTCGAACCATGTACTCAAAGAAAGACTTCTGTAGATCCTTTATCGTTGGATCCTCGTTCAAACTGGCTGAAGCGCCCCTTATTTGCCACATGGAATCAAGGATGCATAGAGTGCGTTCGAGCTCGTCAAGGGTTTCGAGTTCTGGTCTGTAGGAATGCGAATCCGAAACTTGGGTGTAGTAAATCAGATCATCTACCAGCTCTTTAAAGTGTCTGGCATAGAACTTCTTTTCCACTGGCAAAGTCTTGATCTGCGCCAGAATGGCTCGGCATACCACAGCCAGGGGTTGAAAGTCATTGGGAATTCTACTCTTGACAAGATTCTGTATCTCCTTTGTGTTTAGGAAATCTTTGACTGTCCTATGGAGAAACTCAACCTTGTACACCATGAAGAGTTCGGAAGCTTCAGTATCATCCAATTGGGTTGACGAACTCCAGAAATCATCAATGGTCCTTCGGTAATGCTCGCGCTTGTTTTGATCCTCATCGAAATTAGTGATCTCAAGCAAACCATTGCAGCGGGCATTTAACCGTCGCTTCATTGTCCTGAGCCGATACAGCACTTCTCGGCATGTCAAAGGCTTAATGCCAACATTGATTGCGAATTCAGGTTCTTCTTCGTCGATGTAGGAGTACGCCATCAGAGATAGTGGCTGGGAGGCTCGAAGAGCTATATCGAATGACTCCGCAGCGCGATCGTAGTAGGTCTCGTCAGTTGATGTAAGCATTTGCAAGAAATATTCTTCCAATTTTGACGGGAGCAAACGTATTCGCCGCTGCAACTCTGATATTCTGTCGCAATTCACGAGACCTTGGAGGAGTGACCGTACAATAAGGAAAACCCAGAGAAATATCCCATCAGCTTTTTGTACGATTTCCTCAACAAGTGCTTGGTATCGAGTGTCCATTTCCCTCAGAGACAAAAAATGTGAGTTAGACTCGAGAGTATCCCGAACGAATAGCTCTATGTCAGGCTTTGTAAGTTCTTCGAGGAAGAGTCTGCAGTCGTGATTTTGCCCGAATGTCTCTTGGAAGACGTTCCATGGTCGGCTTGAAACACAGATCTTGATGTCCTTAGATTTTGCAAGACCCTGGAGTATCTCGATAACATCTGAATGGTTTCCCTCGTATTCATCGAGACCATCAATGAAAAGACAGAACTTGGCATTTATGGTTGCTTGTTGTTGGATGAGTTTGAATGCACCTTTTAATTCCCATTGAGACCATAGTGCTGGATCTGAGTGATAAGATTCGCGCTCATCCCACCGCGTCGGTGTCGCAATAGGAATTAGACTAGGACACTTGCGGAAGAGTTCAAAGAGAAGGGATTGTAGTAGACCCTCAACGGATTTCTGCATCTCTGTTCCGGAGTTCCAGAAGAAGAAACCTGCCGTGGCAATGTCGTTATTTCCAGCCCATTGTCGTAACTCACACGTCGTCCGTGGATTATCATATAGAAACTTGACAAGCGTGGATTTACCAGAACCCGCTTTACCGGAGATCCAGTAGAGACCGGTCCCAGACCGTAACCACTCAGCAAATTTGAATTGTTTGCAAGAGTGGTCAGAAGTTTTGTGAGATGTATATGCCCATTCGAATGTTTTCTTATGTGCTTCCGGGATTTGAGCATGCCGCACCTTCATGGACCTAAAACGCAAGCTTTTCAAGATGCGGCGTTCAGTAGCTAATCGATTTCCGTTTGTTGCCAACTTAGATAGGATAGATGCAATATTGCCGAGCTTCGATGATGTTTCATTAGCTTGGTGGGTGATGCTATGCATTGAGCTTTTGAGGTCCCCAAGCTCCTTATTCAGGGAGATCTTCATATCCAACAGGCTTTTCGTGTCCTTATCACTCTGTATCACCTGATCTGAAAGCTCTACTAGCATTTTAATCACATTCGATTGATTATCTCTGGGCACAGCGGTCAGAAATTGGATAAGTAAACACGGCGAAGGGAGACTTGCTTCAATATCTTCAACAGACACAAGGTCATTCTCGTTTGATATTGGTTCAGCCTATCTTTCACATGGTCGATATCCTTCTCGTTCCAGACCATTCTAATCGCTTGTACGAAGCTTTCCCATTTGGTCCGTCGTCCAGTGCCCCTGACTTTCTCCAATAATTGAATCAGCTCATCCGCAAGTCCTATGCAGTCTTTTGCCAACCGGATTAGTTCCTCTTCATCATGAGAAATGTTATCCGCTATGGTGATGGTCGTTGTTGAAGACGACAGATGCTGCATGAGTTGCTTGAGGCTTTTCGTGGCAGATTCGAGATCTGCATGGTCTTTGGAGAATCCATCTTTGGAGTGATGCACCTGCCTCGCTTTTGAGAACAGCTTGCCGCCGAAATCGATGAATTGCACGATATTGGCTGTCAAAGATAAGGCAGCGAAAGCCTCAAGGACCATTTCTGCTTCGTGTTGATGGGTTCTGAGACATGGGCGATAATACGGATAGGGAGACGAAGAGAAGATTAGAAAGTGAAGAGTAGACGGCTATGTTTTTATGAGGAGACCGGTGAGCGTCATCTTGCCCCGCATCAGGCTGAATATCAGGGCTGGTCAGCACGTCAGATCCACCTATCAATCTGTCGTACAATATACTCCGATCGCGGCACGTGCTCGGTTAGTCTGTCTCCACCAAAGCTAACGCCAAGGGCCCGAAGCTCTCGACAACACGGATCGGAAGCTAAAACTCAGCCCGACCCGTGTTAGGTGTCCATAAATATCTTCTCTTACCCTCACTACAACTTCGATTTAATTCGAACTCTTCCTTGAACTCCTACCTAAGCCTCATAAACGACACTCTTACCGAACAATTAATAGTTCCATTTGCCATGACAGCAGTCTTCTCCGTTGCAGTGCTCATTTACCCCGGAGCTGATATCCTCGATTTCAGTGGCCCTCTCGAAATCTTTTCTACGGGACCACCTGCGGATAAACCTCGAACCTTCATTACAACTACATTTTCCCATCACAATCCTGTCAAAGCCTCCGCCAATGCTATGACTTTGGTCCCAGACGCTTCTTTCACGGACGTTGAATCGAAGCTTGAAGACTACGATGTGCTTGTCGTCCCTGGAGGCGACCCGCGTGCCTTGAAAGCCTATCTTGAAACAAAAGAGGGGAAAGAGATTGCGGCATTGATCAAGAAGTTCTCCGAACTAAAGCCGAGAAAAGAGCAAGGGAGCCGCGTTCTGCAGTCTGTGTGTACTGGAACACTACTCCTTGCTGCTTCAGGAATTTTGGAAAATAGGACTGTGACGACGCATCACATTGCCTATGATTTGCTCAAGCAGATGTCTGATGAAGCGGCGGGAGGAGAGTCCCATATAAATGTTGTGAGAAAGAGATGGGTTGATGCGGGTACAACGGAAGCTGGTGTTAGAATTGTGAACGCGGGTGGGGTTAGTAGTGGAATAGATGCTAGTTTGTGGGTGGTCGAGCAACTCGCAGGGAAGGAGATTGCGGAATGGACGGCGGAAATCGTCGAGTTTGAGAGGAGGAATCAGGAAGCTGGATGGGGAGTCTAAGGAGATTGAGATCACATCATCACATGTTTCGCCAGAATGACTTGTTGATAAGTATGATTCGTTACTTAAATAGTCTACCTTTTGTTCTGATTGCAATCACCTGATGTTTTCCATCCCATTCCTATATTTTATAGGTGTTAGATGCATCACACATATCTCACAAACTATCAATATGCTACCCGAGTTTGTCTTTCTTTACAATTATTGCTCTATGCGTATCGGCAGTGACAGTGGCTCCCATGAACATCTCAACAGTGAATATTCAGATAGAGTATTGCATTATTATCTAGTCTATCTGATGGGAAACATTGAGAAACAATCTGAATGGACAATCATATCTGGTAATCCAACTATTTCAAAATCAAGCAGTGAAGGAGCGACGCGTAGTAGCACCAGACCAGACAGCTGGTCCAGGAATGACGTAGTCTGCGTGATTCGGAGTATCGTGAAGGTTGCTGAAGAAAAGGCCTGGCTCATCGCCCCGGTAGAAAGTCCGTGCATCAACTCCTCCAGTGATGGTCTTCGTTCCTGTACCAGACACCTGCACATTGATGCACTGAGGATAGAACTCCGCGCCGTTAGTCGAGTACGCTCCAGTACCCAGATGAGCCAAATGAAGAGCAATAATTTCGGTTCGGACAACATATTTTCCAGCCTTTAGGCCCGTAGGGATCTTGATGTTCCAGGAGCTGTCGTCGGCAATGAGCTCATCTGAGGCCCAGTAGCCTTCGTCATAGGTACTGTTGTTGATCCAGCCGCGCTGGGCGATCTTCACAAACTTCAGTTGCGTGGGATCTGCGTTGTATGCCGCGATATAGTCGATGACAGGTCCATGATGGCTTACAGGCCATCCACTGCCCTGCCACCACTTTCCCCGAAGAATGGTACCGGCCGGCAGAGGAGCGCTGATATTGGCCGGGGAGCCGCCCTTGGCACAGATTATTTGGTTCTGGTTGGCATCGACAGGATATAGAGGATTCCCTCCGAGATTGGTGGTATACCAACCCGGGGTGTCGCTGGGGTAGGGCAAGTCCGGGTTGTTGGGACTGAAGCCGGGATAGTGAACACCGTTTGCCCATATTTCGTCGATGTGGTTGTGAGCCAACGCAAGAGGCGCGAGAGTAGACAGTAAAGCCACAGAGGTAGAGATTGAGAGGAGCATCTTGTCGAGCGTTGCAAGGAGAGAATCAGTTGATTGCTTGATAGACTGGAAGATTTGTAGTGAGGGTTTAAAATTGAGGGCATGCTACGAGTTTATAAATCTCTACTTCTACATAGAAAATGTAAGTACTACTTGCACAGAAGGAGAGACGGACCGCACTGCCGTTGTCGCTCCACCTAGATCACGTGGGATTGGCGAATTGCTTTTGCTGAGCTCAGACGTAAGCTGCACGGTTGGTACGCACGCTTGCCGAGCAGTTCGTCCAACCACTGAGAAGTCTAGCTTTGGATTTCGTCTAGAAACATTCTTCATACGATCATAACTAGCACTCCATACACACTAGAAACGTTTGACTAAGGAACCGTGTCATGTTCGTGCAGATTTCCCAACCTCGTATACATGGCCATATGTATGGTGCTCGAAGCCACCAACTGCGTTCCTTGAGATGCAAAGGCAGTGCTGCTCAGAGTCGCACACCTCTGGTTTGGATTGAACCCACTAATGCGTGTGACAACTTGGTCGCTGACAGCGCGCAATGCCATTTATACAGTCAAACACTGATATGGACGGACGAGAAATGAGAAAGAACTTGGAGGAGAGCCGCCTAGCAATTCCCTCGAATTCATGAAATTCCTGTGGTAAAGGTGAAATTCTAGAACAAGCTAGATTTGCTTGATAACCCTTCATACGCAGGATCGTGACTAGACGAATTGACGTTGGAAAAAAGGTTCGCTTCCACGCGGAAGAGACGGGATGATTAGGGTTGTAGATCCGTGCAGCGGCCCGAGCCCAGACTTAAGCCCAGATTCCAAAATCAACCTTAGGATTATTAGAGTTCTAACGTGGAAGAGTGAAATATAGCTGACCGCCATCCGTTCGCCTGGTAAGCGACGGGTACCGCCCCGATGTATGCGAGGTTAGGGAACAACTTTAGGAAGGTAGGATTCTTTCCATGATACTTGGCGTGGGTATATTTGCGTTTACTATTGCGCTTCGTACGGTCGCATAATGATGTGGCCCCCACAAAACTTGATGGGTAAGACGATACGAGAAACCTTTTGTGATCATTGGCCGTCGCACGGACGGCACAAGTCGGTCCCATGCCTGAATCTAGCTCGTGTTATCGTGATCATCGTGCATTTTGCGCTGTTCCACGTATCGTCTGTTCTGTAGAGAGGGTGATGTCCGCGGCATGTGCGGCTTCCCATTGAGGATTTTTGCACATTTTCAATTGGCAAAAGGTCTTTGAAAATCATTGTACCATCTCCTGATATTCACGCAACTGCGGTGATTATCTAATTATACGGAAAGAAAGAAAATTCATGTTACAAGTGAGACGTCAGTGTGATTTAGTCAGACCACCACTCTAGTATGCTCCTTCCTCGGGAAGAGAAGCAATAGACCGCGTGACAGAAACATGTTTAGTGGCGTTAGAGACCATGTAAACAGTACGCACTAATCTTCGTATTTTAAATACCTAAATCGAAGACGAGCAGGATTTGTTGGCATCAGTAAATGATTTTGAGCCATCGTAAGAGGCGAATCAGATCACGCCTTCGTAAACATTATTGTAACGAGACATAGAAAGAAAGCTGATGATAATCGCATTGATTAGCCTATGACATGAAGCTAGACGCACACGCTTATTCGATGTCGTGATAATCTCGGATATGTGCCCACGTGCCTTTTTTGTCACTCGAAGCGGTCTATGTTAGTTGTACCTTGTTTTCTCCTATCAGATGTTGGATAGCATCTACCGAAGAATTCAATGAGATAGTATCCATTTTAAACGAGCAGTGCTAGTGTTGTAGGGAGGTTATAAGGACATAGATGTCACAGTAAAACTTTACAAAGTGTATTAAAGAGTTTTAGTTGACTCAAATGTACGCCCCCTCTTTTTTATTCCCTACCAGTTTGCTACTCTATGTTTCAGAATACAATAACGCTCCTCAAACCTTCGACATCTTCAACGCGTGCCTGCACAGTATCAACTCCGTTCTACCCCAAAGCGCTAGAATCGAGTCAAGCCACCAAGCTCCAGCCTCGTCTAATACATCCACTCGTTCAAAAAAAGCCATATGCTTCTTTTAGATAAGTGAGGCGAATAGGATCAATCCCTCGATAACATCTGCCTCAATGTCTAGCAGTATTTGCGGAGACGGCCGCATTATTGATACTAGACCTGTTGTGCGCCCCATGCCCTGAAATATTTCGCACAATACCCTTATAGCCAAGCTCCACAAGTTGGCGTGATGCTCAATCAGCAACTGTACAATCTCCTGATTGTTATTTTGACAAGCCCATGCAGGCTAGGCTCCGTCTTTTCATCTCTCCATTATGTTAAAATTTATATAACAACTTTTCTAAATATGTCCTATTAGCCATTACACTTTTCACCTCTACTATTTTGTCACGTATAGGACTTAAATGAAGAGGTTCATGGGTTAATGCATACGATAATGGTGATGAATATAAATGAGACTTGCATCACGTGTTGTAATGAGCAACTCAGTCATACATTGGCACACAGTATAGCTTGCCTCCATAACTGCACAAATTTATTAATTGATGATTTAGTATTTACCGTTCACTAGCAATATGACTAGTCAACGCTTTATATTCTAGAAAACTCGCAAGATTATACCCTTCATGACCAGAGGCATTCTCAGAATGATAGCTTTGCTTCGTCCGCAAAACGCAAGCAGATAGCATACATGAGAGCTGGCAATCCATTCAATCCTACAAGATTCCTAATTTCGTCTTCTCTGCCGGACTCCATATGCAATGAGGACTGCAGCCGTGACGCTGTACGACAAGCAATTTCCTAGGAGAAGCACCAGGCATCCCTTCCAGGTCAAGAGAAGTGTTATGGCCCTCCAGAAGCTAAAACAACAAGCCCAGAACTTGAGAATCTCTCCATACCGTCGCCCACGGCGCAGAACTCCATCGAATTGCAAGCAGAGTCCCAGGAAACTTGCAACGTCAAGAACGATGGCCAGTAACCGCCAAGTGCAGGGAACCCAAGAACCTAGGACTGCTTTCAGGAGGGCGAGCTCAAAATATTGCACGTCAAAAAGCCATTCGACAATGCCGCTTGCGATCTGCACGCCTATGATGCGCGCTACTCCTGACTTGCAAGTGCCTACCCAGAGCGGCCTCGCAAAGTTAAGCCACAGCTCGATCGCCTGCCGCACAGAGAGGCCTCCCCGGAAGAGATCCCAGAGCAGAGCGTTGTGCCTCGGAATATTGTGGTCCCATTCCTGCTGCCCCGCGCACTTGGAGATGGTGTCGAACCAAGGTGAACCTACAATCCGCTGCATGTATTTAGGAATTGGATCGGACAAGACGTGAATTGGCTGGCGGCAGAGCTGGCATTGCGACATCCCGCTTCGACAGAGGACCTTGAAGCACTGTGATCCCACGTAGTGGCCGCAAGGCTGGAGTTGTAACGCATGGCAAGGTATTTCGCCGAAATCGTGGGGGTCGGTTTTGGTGCCGTAGTCGCGCCAGCAGACGAAGCAGTGGCCGGTAGGTGCAGTTCGAGGCAGATGGGTGCTGTACGTTCTGAGGACATTGGGGAAGTTGGAAAGGCGTAGATCCTTCGCCATTGTGGAGGTTGGGATGTAGCGGTGGGGAGGAATGAGTTTGGTGTGGTAGAGTGGTTGTAGTAGGTGGGTGTTGCTTTATACTTGTTGGGTGGATGGAGGTGTGTTTTATATAAGCCAGACAATGCTCCGCCGCTTCTCGTCGCGAGTGAATGCGTCATTGGGTTTGAGTCTAATGCACTTACTAGTATTAGTTACTCCACCCATTTTAAGTGAAGGAGACTTTAGACTATGCGCAACTTAGATATTTCTGAGCTATAGTAGAGTGACATTAGCGTTCAAATGGATATACCTTCCTGGTAATTGAGTATGGGGCATTGATACAAATATGCGTCGAAGTAATGAGAGAATTTGCTTTGTGTAATGAAAAGAATTTCACTTCCAGAGTCTTGTAACTATCCAAGAGTACTTACCCGTACTTACCCGTAGTCTAGATACCATCTTTCACTACCTCAAACTTTTCACCACTAATGTTGAACTACCTCAAGAAATAATGAATCTGTTGCCTCCACAGGATATATTTACTGTGCTTCGTTATTCCAACCCCTTCCCAATCCCACTCACAACTGCCACCGCGATATGGAATCCTCCACCACAGCACCCCCCGGTCCATACCGTGGCGGCGATCCATGGTTGAACTTCCCAAATGAGCACGAACGAGGGCAAGTGCTTGGAAAAGGCTCGGAGGGCATCGTCGAATCCTGGACACATAGACCCAGCAATATTGTCCTGGCTGTCAAGATGATCAAGGCTAGATCCGGGCTGCCCTTGGAAGTCCAGATACTCAAGGATCTACCCCTCCATCCTTCAATCATCCGATTTGATGCTTTTTACCGAGAGGTGCTCCATCCGAGGACCGATTGCCTGCTATTCGAGCACTGCAGCTTAGGAGATCTATTTGATTTTCGGACGGAGATACTTGAGACAAGCAACGCTACGTTTAGTGAGGCTTTCATGTGGTCAGTATACCATCAGTTATCGAGTGCATTGGCCTTCCTACACGATGGCATTGGCGCTCCGGCAAGCATCGATCTCTGGAAAACGATTGTGCACCGAGACATCAAAGCAGAGAACGTGCTTATAAAAACATTTGGAGCGAAGAAAGACAAGTCTTCAATCATTATCAAGCTCGCCGACTTCGGACTGTCTACTTTCTACGACCCAAAAACGTCAAGGATGCCAGAAGCTTGGGGCACGACCATGGCATGGCCACCAGAGCAAACCTGGGAGAATCGAGAAGCTACACCGGCTGGCGATATATGGGCAATTGGTTGCATCGTCCACGAGTTGGCGCATGGCTTTCTACCTCTCTTGAATTGGAGGACATTCGCAAAGGCTTGGCTTACCGAAAATACAATCCCGAAAGACTGGAGTCAGGGAAAGAAAATGAGCTTCTATAAAGCCAAGACGCCTCGAATAGTGCTCCCAATCAACGTTGAGCCAGCGAAACAGTCGAAAGATACAAGGAGGACGCGGCCGTGTCCGAAGTACAGCGACGGTCTGAATGAGTGCATGATGCTGGCCTTGGAGATGAACATGACGGAGAGGGCGACGGCGGGCTCACTGAACAGCCAGGTTGAGGAAGCTCACGCGAGTTTTCTGTTTGAGGAATTGCGGGTGCAGAACGAGGAGATAGAAAAAGAAATGCAGGACAGGTCGAGCGAAGAGTGGGTTGACTAGATAGCTGTATGCCTGAGCCTTAGACAAAGGAACCCACAAAGGGTTATTGCATGTCTGAGCACCATAGCTAGCAAACATATATGAATGTATAATAGAGTTGAATGGAATTGTGAAGTTGGCGATGTCATATGTTATTGCTGACTGTTACTAGCGCGCTTTACTCGTTTTGGTAGCCAAGGATTTCGGGGTCAACAGTCGCAGCCTCGCTCGATTTCATCCAATCTTTCATCCCCATCGGCACTCAACCTACCACGCCAACTCCTCCTAAAGAAAATCAATATCATCGTGGACTGCCTTGGAAGCACGAAGAAAGCCCCTGTAGCAGCAATGAGCTGATTCCGGCTTTCAGCTGATCCCGGCTTTCTTTTCGGCCATGAGATGAAGGCTGCTCCCAAGTCGTTCACTCCTCTAAAAGTACGTGTCTCTTATACTCACCTCGTTCTCCTTCCTATGATGCAAAATACCGAGGATACTACCCCGCACTGCGGCCCTTGGTGTCTGACGGAACCCTCATTCGGTAGGGGGGGCCGGTTGACGACTCAGCTTTCTAAACTGAAAAGATCTGATCACATTATAAACTTTTCACTTCTTCTGCTATCTCCTACGTAACTGGGAGATGCTAATACATTACTACCTACGCAGGCTCTGCAATTGTTATCGCAACAGATGACATCTGTCCTGGTAGGGGGACCTCTTTGCGCTATGCGAAAAGCGACGAAGTTGGTTCGTCACAGGTATTGGAATGACCAAAATCAAGGAGCGAATATTCGGGACGCCCTAAGAAGAGAGGAATCGGAACCAATGCCACAGAGACAATCCCAAAAAATATGGAGGTACTTCTTTCGAGTGCGCTAATCTTTAGTATCGGAGAAGGTATTTGACTGCATCAGGAATCGTTCACACGTTCGTCAAAAAGCTGTGCGCAATGCTTAGAGGTACTAAGAAGGGATGGCTGCAGAGCTTGTGGTGAATACCTAAGGCGTATCGATGACACTGTTCAATGCATCTCTGAAATCGAGACACATGCTTTGTGTGGCAGTCTACGGCACAGGCTCGGCCATGATGCACCCAAAGGTTTCGCATAGCCTCATCGTCCGGGACAGAAAGTTCATAGAACTCCGATACCGACAAGTTCCGCGCGAGCTCATTCTACCAACCCTTACATCGTTCAACTTTCCATCGCATGCTCGTGTCGGTACGCGATTCTAGTGATAATGCCTTTTCCTACGAGATCGGGTGCCATTATGTCCCGAAGTTGACTTCGCCGCAATGCAGAACCCGGGTGTGCGGTGTTCTTTCAAATCGACGGGATCGGGCGCGGTATATGTTGGAATTGTGGCATAGCAAGCTCGTTTCGGCATTGATGATGATTTCGAAACCCGGATCGGACGCCACAAATCTCCGCCAAGTCCGCGTCAACGAACCTTCCCCATGGTGCGTTCATTTACAAAGACGGATTTTTCACGTGGTTATTTCGGTTGCGTAGAATACCTATCCACTTTTCTGGCATCGGTGATGGAGACATTATTTGTCAAGATGTGGTATCGTAGGGTGATCACCAAAGTGGGCCAAGTCGAGTCAGGAGTTGTAGCAACATGCGCAAATTTTCTACTATGAACCACGGTCTGAAAACGCCACGAAGGGCGAGGTGCGGCGTGTGAAGGCAGTGAAGAGAATGTCAGTGCCTCGAGAACGTGGTCCGAACGAGGCAATTTTAGGACTCGGGCTTCGTTCATGAGGCGTGGCTGCTCCGGGACCTTTCTTGCGATGGGGGCTGTGAGACTGAGAGGACGTGGAGAACCTTAGGACGGTCTCGAAATTGTCCGGAGGCGGGGGCCTGAACAGCATCCCGTGCGAAGAACGACGCACAGAGACCAAGTACTATAGCAATTTCTGTGGCCGTTATTCATGGTTGTTGTTCGAATCTGCGATGGATGAGAGTGGCGTGGTATAGACTGGAGGGGAAATAGGGGATTCGGCGAGGCGCGGGCACCGCGGGGTACAGCCTCAGACTCGCCTCAGCTCGCCGCGTTCCCATCCCACCATCACGGCGCTGTCTGAACCGATGAAGCGCCTTCAACCTTCGTCCAAGACACTCCAAAGACTGACGCAGGCATGCAGCCGGCGGCTCGCGGTGACAGTATCGTGCCGCGATTCACAGATCACTCGTCGACGAGCCTCAGCGCCACACCCGCCAGGGGGATCGTCAGGGCGCGTTGATCATTGCATCATTCTTCGATGTTCTTTCAGCGATCTCCAAAGAGGACCACAATGAAGAAGAAACGCCGAGGGCACTCGCGCCCATCACAATTATAAACAAACAGCAGTATCGTCATTCCGCCCTGGATCCCGCTTCATGTTCGCTCCCTCGAGGACAGACGCGACACCTCGATTCGACCATGTAACGGTAACCCGGCGTCCCCGCGGCGGCAGACTCGGTGCCAGCTGCCATCAACCACCTGCTTTGTCGCACAGCCTCCCGGACTGGCCAATGCCTAGCACAGCAGCAGGGGAACCGGAGTGACATGCGGCGAAATGCAGGGCCTGTGTGGCTTAACGTCGGCGCTCGAGAAGCGGCTTGGGCCAGGCCCAGGCGACGCATGATTGGCCGCCGCACGCCAGGGCATGACGCCTGGAGAGTCTGACACGACTAGTCCCCACATGTGTTTCATGAAACAGCAAAGGATGTGAAGGAGCGAGCCTCTCGTGAGCCTCTCCACCACTCAGGCCCGAATGTCCTCGAAACAGGAGCCCAAGACCAGGGCTAGGGTGGCCGCATGGGAGCGGCCGCTGATTTTGCTCGCTCGCGGCGGAGATTGCGTGGACTCCGGACCAGCGACTTTTTATAGACGGCCACGGACTGCTAAGCTGACACCGCCCTCCTCCCACCTCACTACTCTCTTCTTTATCTTCCGCGTGCTTCACTCTTTAAAGCTCACACTCTTTTCAAGTAGCTTCCATTACGCCGGACGACCTTCTCTTACATACATTCATTCGGCCTCGCCTTGTACATTGTTCTTCCGTCGAACAAAGGCGTTCATTCATTCACGCCTACCAGTCATCGACAACCCTCTTTGTCTTTCAACAAACGCGTCACCTACTAGAACACACATTTCTTCTGCGAAGACTACTTTCTCCCAACTCAGCAACTTTTCTGCAGCCGAGCTTCAAGTCAATATTTCGACCGCATCTATCACATTTCAGTATATCAAAGCACAACACTTACAATGCGTTTCACATCTTATGTCGCCGCCAGCGCGGCCGCAGCTCTCGCCAGCGCTCAAACATTCACAGCGTGCAACCCCATGGAGAAGGAGTGCCCGAACAACCCAGCCATAGCCGCCACTTTCGAGACTAACTTCAAGGCCGGAGCCGACGCCGTCAAGGGATGGAAGCAGACCGCCGGAACCCTCAAGTACGGCGATGCTGGGGCTGATTTCACTATCGCTGCCAAGGGTGACGCCCCTACTATCCAGTCTGAGGGATACCTCCACTTCGGCTACATCGAGGTCAAGGCTAAGGCCGCCGCCGGCAAGGGCATAATCTCCTCGATAGTCCTCCAGTCTGAGGATCTGGACGAGGTGGACTGGGAGTTCATCGGAGGCGTGGACAACAAGGTGCAGATGAACTACTTCGGCAAGGGCAACGTCTCGACCTACGACCGCATGATCGAGGCCGATGTCTCCAACACGAAGACCGAGTTCCACACATATGCCCTTAACTGGACGGCCGAGTCCCTGACATGGATCATCGACAGCAAGCCCATCCGCACACTGAACTTCGCGGATGCCAACGGCGGAAAGAACTACCCCCAGACGCCCTCCACAGTCCGTATTGGTATCTGGGCTGGTGGTGATCCCGCCAACAACAAGGGTACGATCGAGTGGGCTGGCGGCGAGACCGACTATACACAGGCTCCCTTCACCATGACTGTCGAGTCTGTCAAGATCACCAACTACAGCCCGGGATCCGAGTACAAGTGGACCGACAAGACCGGCTCGTTCGAGTCTATCGAAGTCATCGAGCCCGGAAAGGCTGAGGGCGCCCCAGTGAACTCCGTTGTCATCGCGCCCAGCGCCACTGCTACTGGCGGTGGTCTCCAGAGTCAAATTAACGTCCCTACCGGCTCCGCTGACCCTGCCGCTACTTCTCCTCCTTGCACGACCGAAGTACCCGTTACCAAGCCCTCTGGCGATTGCGGAACCAGCACCGTCACCATCACCCTGACTAGCGGCGAGCAGCCCCCAGCCACCACTGAGGCCCCTGCCCCTCCCCCAGAGACCACCGGCGGCATCGTCACTGACACCGCCCCCGCCCCATCTGTCCCTTACCCCACTGCCCCCACTGGCTCCGTCAACACCACAACAACGGCGCCTCCTGCCGAGTTCACTGGTGCTGCAAGCCACAACAAGGTCGGTGCTTTCGTCGGTCTGATGGCCGGTGCGGCTATCATGTTCGTGTAGAAGCCCAACAGAAAATAAGGTGCAGATGTTCGATTCTTGAAGTGTAATTAATCGGGCGGCTTGGGGTTAGGGGGTGGATTCGGGGTCCTGTATGATATATACCTCCTGATTGATATTGATTAGACGCACGACTTCTGTAGATATTTGGCACGCTAGCCGCGCTCTTTTATTTGGTGCATCTTTGGGCTTTTGTTTTTTGGTTTATGCGGCATTGGTTTGCATTGGCATGGAGATACCTCTTGAGTAGAAAATGACAAATACATATATATATACATACATGCATCCTACAAGTCCCATCGGAGCACAGAGAGAGAGATCAGTCGTGGAAAGTGTAGGTCGGATTCCCGAATGAGCCATCTTGAAGATACTCGCCCCAGGTCCCAGGCCTCATCATCACCAAGCCCTGGTTCCCTCGCGCACACTCCTCGCCCGATCCCGCAGTCGAGCTCGTTGCTGCGGTGTCCGCACCCGACGTCCCAGATTGGTCCCTCGCAGCGCTCGACGCTACCCCCGACGAGGAAGTGCCCGCACGCGTCCTCCTCGCCCCGACAGTAGTCTCAATTGCACAAAGTAAAGTCAGCGATGCTTTCAGAGCGGCGCACAGAACCACAGCCAACCTTTGCCTTTGCAGGCCTCCCAGAGTGCGGCTTGGGCTTCGCGGCGGCAATCAGCTGCGACAGACTGCACTCGGAGCTCCCGGTGAGCTGCTGCGCTTCGCGCTTCGCCTTCCGGTAGGCTTGGCCTGCGGCGGCGTCCGTCACCCCCAGTTTCGTCGATATCTCGGGGTAGGTGAGGTTGCAGGCCTCGCGGAGCGTGATGATGGCTGCTTTTTGGCCCTCGGTGAGGTTCTTGGGCCCTTTTGGCTCTGGGGCGCGTTTGGAGTAAGAGGAAGGCATGGCGGTGTGACGGTGTTGGGATGGATGGAGGGAGGGCGTATGGCTCGGTGTGATGACGTGCACGGGGGGCAGCGCGTTGAGTCGCGTGAAGAGCGGAATGGATCTGCTGCCCCTGGTATGGACTATCTTCACTTCGCTTGCCCCGTCTGGCTTTGATTGGTATAGTAGATCGACACGTGTCGCTACAGTCTGTCTGTGTGGGTGACGGGTCTGAGACTTGAAGATGGCTGGCGATGATGGGCTTGGTGGATTCTCTCGTGCGACGAGAACACCAACCAACTCAGGGGCGTCCTCGGGCGATTGATTATATTCCTTCTTCGTTTGCTTAACTTCCTTTGTGGGCATGTTTGTCGCACATGACTTGTTTATTGGCGAGTTGCTAATCATATCCTTGCACACGTCGTACTACTATGCTTCGCTGAACTGTTGCGAGGGCTCCGGTATGCTGGAGTGCCCTCTCTAGCGCTTCCTTCCTACTTTTAGAGTAAATGAAGTATGCTCGTATTTTCAAACGTGCACATCCGGTGGAATAAGAATCAGCAAGAGCTGAGTTGCATTTTATTGTAGTGCATGCAAGCGCTGTCGTAATGTTTCCTTGCCTGGGTGGTCGACAGCGCACATGATATTAGTACAATCCTCCCCATTCCTTCTAGAATTCTAGGAACACCTTGACTTTGAACATAATCTGCCCCTGCCTGAAAGTGTAGTTAGCTTGGTATATTTTTGAACTAGGCTACAATATTAGATCTTCTGTGTCTGCAAAAAATTAAACTTCGGATGTGAGTGTGAATGCATACTTTCCTCCATGAAGTCGTACCTGTTTTTAGCGTCTTGGCGTTCATTGGGTGGGAAGGCGCGTCTGTCCGTCGCGTCCATCTAGCCAAGCCCAACGCAGCGACTCGACAATTCACACGACAATTCACTCGACCCCCGCCCCGCCATGTCCTGAGGGATATCCGCATCCTCCACCCTCATACCCACATCAAATTTGCCTCCGCGACCCCGGATCTGAGCACCTTTTCGCGCCCTCGCGCCGCGCTGCTCCCCTCCCACCGCCGCCGCGATGGGGTACATCAAACAAATTACCATCCAGGGCTTCAAGAGGTACGACGCCCGTCGCGCGCCAGCCTTCTCTTATTGACGCGATGCCCGTAGTTACAAGGACCAGACGCAGATCGAGCCTTTCTCGCCCAAGAGCAACATCATCGTGGGGCGCAATGGCTCGGGCAAGAGTAACTTCTTCGCCGCCGTGCGCTTCGTGCTAGGCGACGACTATCACTCCATGAGCCGTGAGGAGCGCCAGGCCCTACTACACGTACGTTTGCGCCTGCACTGGGTGTTTTGTCTGGCTCTAACACCGCGCAGGAAGGATCGGGCTCCGCCGTCATGTCCGCATATGTTGAAGTGTGCTTTGACAACAGCCAGGACCGCTTCCACACGGGAAAGTCGGAATTCTTCCTGCGCCGCACCATTGGCCAAAAGAAGGATGAATACTCGCTCGACCGGAAGAACGCGACGAGGGCAGAAGTGCAGCAGATTCTGGAGTCGGCGGGCTTCTCGCGGTCGAATCCGTATTACATTGTGCCGCAGGGCCGCGTCACGGCGCTCACGAACATGAAGGACCTGGAGCGACTAAACGTGCTCAAGGAGATATCGGGATCGAACGTCTACGAGACGAGGCGGAAGGACAGTCTGAAGCTCCTCACTGATACAGACAACAAGCGCTCCAAGATTGACGAGGTGGTAAAGTCGATCGAAGAGCGGCTGGAAGAGCTGCAGGACGAGAAAGAAGAGCTAGAGGCATACAACAAGAATGACCGAGAGCGGCGGTGTCTGCTTTACACCATCGCCAGACGAGACGAAATCAGTTACGAGAACAAGATCGGCGAGATCGACGAGCGCCGACAGAACGGAATGGCAGGCACTGACAACAGCCGCGAGCTATTTGTCCAAAACGAGAAGGACATTGAACGAATCGACACCGAGATCAACCAGCTCAAAGGGGAGATCGAGCTTCTGAAGGAAGAGCGCGCTCAACTTGAGACGGAGAAACGGGATTCCGCCCGGAACAAGGCGGGTGTAGAGCTCGAACTCAAGGAGTTGTCCGACGGCCAGTCTTCAGCGCAGAAAGCGAAGAGGCGCCATGACGCAATGCTAAAGGACGTCCAAGAGAAGATAAAAGTCCGCGAGAACGAGCTACGCCGACTCTTGCCACAGTACACTGCCAAGAAAGACGAGGAGCTAGTCATTCGATCACAACTAGCTGAGACGGAGAGCCAACGGAAGCGTCTTGAAGACAAGCAAGGTCGGACGGCATTCTATAGCAACAAGCGACAGCGAGACGATGCCTTGCGGCAAGAGATTAACCTAGTGAACATGGACCTAGCTACCCGGAAGGCCGTCCTGATGGACACTAAAGAGGACATTGTCAATATTCAGGGCGACATTGAAAACCTGGAGAAGGAGATCGACCAATTGAAATCGAGTATCGAGAACCAAAGTGACAATACCATGAATCTTGCAGCACAAGTCCAGAAGGCCAGGGATGTGAAAGACAACCTCACAGATGAACAAAAACTTCTCTGGAGAGAAGAAAACAAGCTCTCTTCTCAGTTCTCCAATACACAGCAGCAGCTACTTGCTGCCGAGCGCAATCTCTCTCACATGCTGGACCACAATACTAGCCGAGGTCTCGAGACCCTTCATCGTCTCAAAAAACAGCACAATCTTGACGGTGTCTATGGCACCGTCGCCGAACTCCTTCAAGTTCCAGATGCCTACAAAACCGCCACCGAGGTCTCAGCTGGAGGCAGTCTGTTTCATGTTGTCTGCGATAATGATGCTACGGCAACAAAGGTCGTCGAGCTGCTCAACAAGGAGAGGGGTGGACGTTTGACTTGCATACCGCTGAACCGGGTAAAGGTCAAGCACGCCCAGCTGCCAAACTCGAGTGACGCCTACCCTCTCCTCAAGAAACTGACGTATGACCCTGCCTACGACCCCGCGTTCAAACACATCTTTGGCAAGACCATCATATGTCCAGACCTGACTATCTGCGCTTCATTCGCACGATCGCACGGCGTGACTGCTCTCACAGATGATGGAGATCGAGCCGATAACAAAGGTCGTCTACAAGGTGGATGGATCGACCCCAACAAATCCAAGTTGACTGCCCAGCACACTGTTACTAGACTACGTGGAGAAGTCGACAGTTTTCGAGATCGGAAGTCGGAGATCGCTAGGGAGCTTCAGAAGATTGCACAGCAGATCACCGCTGCGGCCAGTGAGCTTAGAAAGATCGATCACCAGAAGGGCCAGGTTGAAAACAGCTACGGACCGATGCGACAGGAACTACGCGCCAAGCAGGCAGAGCTGCAAAGTAAGACTAATACGATAGATGGAAAACAGCGAACTGCTGCCCAAATTGAATCTGCAATCAATGATCTAGGCAATCGGCAGAGCTACTTGGAGGCTGAGCTTGGGTCAGACTTCAAGAAAACGTTGTCGAGAGATGAGGAGCAGGAGCTCGTGACACTCGCGGGTACAGTGCAGGATCTTCGTCGCCAGCTATCTCAACTCACGGCAGACCGATCCGAACTGGAGAGCAGGAAAGCCGAGATTGAGGTTGAGTTGCACGAGAATCTTCAGCCAAATCTTGATCAGCTACTTTCCCAAGAGAATGGCACTAGTGGCTCCTTGAATCAGTCCTCACGACTAAAGGAAGCTGAGCGCTCGCTTAAAAATATCAACCGAACGCTCGCAAGTTACGACGAAAAGATCCAAGAGGCAGAGGGTCAAATCGAAGAATCAAACGCCCGACTTTTGAGACTCGAAAGCCTACGGGCCGAGAAAGAAAACGACAATCGTGAGATTGCGCGCGACATTGAAAAGCATCAAAAGCGAATGGACAAGAGTATGCAAGACCGTGCTCAGGCAATGGAGGGCCTGAGTAAGGTGCAGAGAGATATCAGAGAGTTAGGCACATTGCCAGAGGAAGCACATCAAAAGTATGCGAAATGGGATTCTGAGAAGGTATGTGCCTATTGCTGCTGAGAACTGCTCCTGTTTTTGTCCATTTCTAATCTAATCTTTTACAGGCCTCCCGACAACTCCGGAAAGTCAATGAATCTCTCAAGAAATACTCCCATATCAACAAAAAGGCGTTCGAGCAATACGAAAACTTCACCAAACAGCGCCGCATGCTTACCGAGCGCCGCGTCGAGCTCGACTCTTCTCGGAAGTCCATCGAAGACCTCATCGATATCCTTGATCAACGGAAAGACGAGGCCATCGAACGAACTTTCAAGCAAGTCAGCAAGGCTTTCGCAGAAGTCTTTATCCAGCTCGTCCCCGCCGGAATCGGACGTCTCGTCATCCAGCGGAAATCTGACAAGGAGGCGGGCCGTCGGGCCATTGACGACGACAGCGACGAGGAGGGCGCCAATGGCCGCAACAAGAAGTCAACCGTCGAGAACTACACCGGTGTGGGCATCTCTGTCTCTTTCAACTCGAAACACGACGAACAGCAACGCATCCAGCAGCTCTCTGGTGGACAGAAGTCTCTCTGTGCTCTGGCTCTCGTCTTCGCCATCCAGCAATGCGATCCCGCGCCCTTCTACCTCTTCGATGAAATCGACGCCAATCTTGACGCGCAGTATCGAACAGCGGTGGCGGAAATGCTGAAGAAATTGAGCGGCAAGGGCGGAGAGTCCGGTGAGGGCGGGGGCCAGTTCATCTGTACGACATTTAGACCTGAGATGGTGTTGGTCGCTGAGAAGTGCTACGGCGTGAGTTATTCGAATAAGACGAGCTCGATCGACGTGGTGAATCGGGAAGAGGCGTTGGATTTCGTAGAGGGAATGCAGAAGAGCTGAAGAGGCTTAAAAGCCTATGGGGCTCAAGTATATCGGGTTTCACTGGCTTTCATCTGTTTGTTGGAGGGTTTCACAAGGGGAAGATGTGTTATGATCTGAACGATCTGTATTGTATGCTTGTAAGGCTTCTGACTACTCTGCAGACAGAGAGCAAGGTGTATGGCTTGCATGGTGCTAAGGAATACCAAATGCTTATGTCTTTATCTTTACAGTCTTGAAATGGCTCACTATTTCACTGGCTACACAGTCATAAGCAGCCGCGCCACCTTGCTAACCCGAACAGGAAATCTTCGCTAGCGTGCTTCCTTCGGACTTGGTGGATATGATCACGGGGATTAGATATCGAAGACTGAGTATGAATTGAAGGTAAAGACATGTCTTCCTTCGCACAATACTGACAAAATCTTGGTATCCATTTCAATCCTAGCCTTCTTCTCATGATCCAAGAGTATCCCAATAAACGCCCAATCAAACGAAGCGGAGACTTTCAGATCTCGAGTATCGTTCCGGTCACACTTAACCCCGATTTGTAATAGCCCCTTAGTCTATCCGCTCAGCCCCACACCTTAAGTAAGACATCACACATCCAGATCTCGCACATTCCAAGCGTCAACCTCTCTTCCTCTTCTTATCCTCTGTTCTTATAGCAATTCAACAATGCCTCCACGAACGAAAGCCTGCGCCATCTGCCGCAAAAAGCGCATTAAGTGCGACGCCACACTGCCCCAATGTCTCATGTGCATCCGTACAGGTCGACAATGTCCAGGACCACTTGACGGCCCTCTGATCATCGACATGAGCTCTACCGCTGGCCTGGGAATGAAAAGAAAACTCAAAACTAAGCCCATCCAAAACTCCTTCTACCAAACACCCAAAGAGCTCATGATGGTTCTCCTCCCCCAAATGTCACAACGCGCCATGATCACTGAGGCCTTTTACGCCAACTTCCTCACCTACTTCACGTCGGACGGTGAGGGTGTGGATCTGCAAAATCGGAGGACATGGCTCCATCAATTACCCGGTCTCTCATCCGATGGCAGTAACACAGCACTTACTCTGGCGCTACAGGCCACAGCCTCTGCATTTTGCGGCGCGGAGACGGGCAACATGAGCGTGGTGCAGGATGCATGGAAGCTCTACGGCCAAGCACTAAACACACATGCACGACTGCTCCGCTCAAAACCAAAAGAGGTCACCGTGCACATGGTCTCCACGTCCGTCATGCTCTCGATCTTCGAGGCCATGTCGGCAACAACCGCAGATGCATACAGGGAGCACATCAGCGGTGCAGCAAAAATGCTTGAAGTAACCGGCCCCGGCCAGTGTCTCGGTGGCGTCCTCTGCCAGCTCTTCTTCCACATCCGCACGCAAATGGCCTTTGTCTACCTCACAACCCGCAAGAGCCAACGCATTTCGGTGCGGAAAATATTGCTCGAGACCCTGAGCTACGAGAAACAGCACATACCCACTTTCCAGCGGCTGATGTCGCACATCGGCGTGCTAGCCGAGATTTACGTCGAGAAAACGAGTCCGGCCAGCGAACAGCAGCTCATCGATCTGGCCGTCTACTCCGGCGTGAAAGCGGATGTCGACGCGCTGTGGCTCGAGTACAAAGAGCAGGCCGAGGTGCGCGGGGAAACAGTGTCGTGGACGACCGAGGACGGGAAGACAAAGTATAGAGATGGCTTCACCGCGCTCGCCGTTGCGTATTTCAGCACTGCGCGCGTACTATTTACTATCCTCGCCCCCCGCCTCTCGGTCACATTCCCCGACTTCACAGACTACTACGGATCGATCCTCGATTGCGCCGCGTTCCTCAAGACGCATCGGATTGGCTGCGCGTACATGCGCATGGCGACGCCGCTTTATCTCGTCGCGCTGCATAGTCCCTCGTTGGAACAGCGAAGGCGCGCGATTCGCAATTTTGAAGAGTGGAGACGTGGGAGTATGGCTGGAATCAGTGCGTTGGCGCTCCAGAGGATTCATGAGAGTCAGGATATGGCGATTCCGCCGGGAGGGGTGGAGGATGAGGACATGGGGATGGGGCGGTATGATATCCCCGCGAAGGTGTGTCCGTTGGATATGTTTGAGTTTCAGGATTGGGTGGGGCAGATGTGAGGAGAGGAAGAAAGGAGTAGTGAAAAGGAAGTGTGGAGATGACATTGAGATTCCCAAGTGCATAGGCGACGGGCGAGCTGGCGTGCGGATTGAGATTGTAGAGTGGCGCTACGGGTACGATATTCACATAAAATAACGGTCTTGTGTGCAAAAATGGATGAATGGAGCTATTCATATAACAAAAGTTGTAGTAACGTTATACGAATGTACGATTGTAGTTGACAGCTCTGTGATATATCGAGTTCATTAATTACCCCGCGCAGTATCGCCGAATGAGGTCTTAGAGAGGATGAAAGAAATTCATGAAACTGGCTATATCATGACAGAACTTTATTTGAAGAAGAGATGAACAAAGATACTAGTTGAAGCAGAAATTTCTAATTTTGCAGTTGCGTTACTACACCCTAGATGTGGAAGAGAACATTGTTGAGTCTACATCAAACAATGTTGAAGACTCGCACAGGATTTATTTATGTCTTGATCAATATCTCCAGACTTGATAAGATCGATATACGCCTCACCAATAATAGAGTACTTGCCGTCGTCCTGTGGCCGAACCACGAGCGGCATCGGAGCTTTATATAGTATCACGATCTCGTTGTTAATAGACAAATCAGTCGGCCCAAGACCAACCCATTCCCCCTTCATCTTAAATAAAGTTCTTGATCTGCTCTTGGCAGTATAGCTCCATAAATTTATGGTATTTGGAAAGTGTAGATGCCCGTACGATGACGCCCATCCATCGCGAGCCAAAATATCGACCACCGTGTCCACAAAGCATCCAGAAACTTGAAGAAGACGCCCAAGTACCACAAACGTAAGACCTGGGTGGAGATTTAAGCTCGAAGATGCGTGAGGCTCGAAACGGTAAACAATACTAGCCTCATCGTCATGAACCGCCAGGCGCTGCCAGTCCAGTACCCAAGATGGCAGTCCCTCGATCTCTCTCGGAAGACCGCAGTATCCAAGATCAATAATATCCCGATGAAGAAACGCAGCCGTGACCTTGGTGTAAACCTCAACTACAGACAACGTGTAGTCTGCCGCGATTCCCAGCTCCGCGGCATCCGTCGCGATGCCTAGAAAGCCGTACACGACATCTCGAGGATCCGAGGCCAAGAGGAGGTTCCGATCAACTGTATTGGGGCCCACTAGTACGGCCAAGTCAAGGAAAGGAGTCTCCCCAAATCGGGACTGGCTCCGCATCTCACGACGTGTTCTTAATGGCCTCGGCGCGAAATTCAGACCGGAGGGAACTGCGATGGGGTATTCGGGCTCCAGTCTGGCAAGCTCCAATGTCTCGAGCGCGAGGCTCAACCGGTCCAGCGACAGGCTGCTCGTATGGTATAGAACGAGCCCAGCCTTGGATAGTGCGACCTCTTGCACCACCCAAACGCGGACGAAGTAGTCGTGGTGCAGAAGTGACGAGATGCCCCGAACGAAGGACTCGGAGCGCAGCTCGGACATGTCGACTAGCCGTTTGCATATCTGCTCTGCATGCCCTTCGTTGCAGATTTCGTTGCGATCTGCATCAATGTTTACACCGGCGTCCAGGGCAATCTGTGCAATTATCTCGAGTTGGCGAAAGGTGTGATGGATGTCGGCGGCGGTGGGACCAAGTGCAACCGTGCCCAGCCAGATGTAAACGATTTCCGCTCGTGAGTAGATATCACGCATTAGGTCCACTTGCCAACCTCGCTCCACGTCGTCGCTCTGGTTGATACTGATAGCGTCGATCCATAGCCACGGCTGTACTTGGTCTAACGCGCGAAGACGCTGGAGCGCTTGGTAGAGGTTCTCTGGTGCTGTGAACCCATTGCCGTTGATAGATATCTCAGTTTTCGTCAATGCATCCCCCTATGTATATGATAAGGCTGCGTATTTGGGCGCTACGTCGATAGCGTAGGATCTTAGGTCTAGCCTAATGTGCCCCTCTATATCTCTGCCCTCTTGAGAGGGGTCGAATCGTAAGAGTCTGATCTCCCTCCTTTCGCGATTAAGCGTTGCGTAAATTGATTTGGTAGTCATTGAAGGCTATGGGGGAAAAGAGGGACGATAGGTGTTTCTGCTTGCGTTGAAAAGAGCAAGCGAGGTGGGCGAAAAACCGATGGGCTCAATAGTGCGGGGGTTCGTAATTTTCAATAGATGTAATCGATCATGCAGATCGCACTCCCCACTTTTCCCATGCAGCGAAGACCATCAGCGGTAAGAAGACATACTCGGGACATGAAATTCATACTCCGATCTGGAGGCACTACAAAGAATACTCACATCTCGAGGGCCGAGCTTAGCACGATATGTTATCGATGCTGTATGCACCCATCAATGCGATGACCTACAATTGCAGTCCAAAATCCCAAACCTGTACTTTCCTGGTCCCAAATGGACCACCTTGTCTCACAAACACACTCAGCACTCCACTCTTCAACCTCTCATGATCAACCAACGGCTCTCCCGCCATATTGGTAATCGTGGCCAGGCTCTTCCAGTCCTGGAAGTTGCCTGCTGCAGTGGCGCCCCAGATGGTTACGGTGTTTTTGGGCGCATCGGGCAGGATCGCAATGAGGGTGTCGCCTACGGAGGCGAGTTTGCCCCGATAAGAGAGATAAGGGGGCGTGGAGAGCCCGGGGACGGTGATAGCAGTCTTAGAGAAGACACCTGGGAGGGGTTAGTTTGTTCATAGCATGAGATCGATCCAGTTGGTGAGAAGTATAAAATAGATAGAATGGCACGTAGAAAGGGGAATATACCTGCAGCAGTCCGCATATAATGGTAAAACCTCGCAGTGCCCGAACTCTTGTCACGCATCAGCGCATGAAATCTTCCCTTCGAGTCTGCGCACTGCGCTTCCTGGTTGATAATTTCGCTGCTCTGCGGGATGGTGTACACCTTGATCCCTGCAGTCGAAGGTGTGATGGGTTTTGTGACTGTCGTCCCACTACTCGCTTTCCATGTTTTCCCGTCATCTTCGGAGAATGCGAAATAAAAGTCGTGGTTTGTGCTCGCGTCTGGTGTCTCACGGACTGTCCAAGACGCGTAGAGCTTCCCGTCCTGCGATGTGATGCCGTTAATGTAGGCATTGTTATCTTGGCCTTGGAGGTATTTGCCCACGGCACTCCATTGTCCAGAGGAGGAGGAGTAGCGGTGGATGTAGGAGTCTCCGGCGCCGGATCTGACTTTATCAGCATGAAATTCTTCAGTTCATCCTATGTGTGAGATCATACTTCCCAATGCGGAATTCCATAAGCAAATCCCCATTCGCAAGTCTTTCGAATCGCGGATATGTCAGTGGTGTCCACGGCCCTGTTGATCCAGGAAGACTGTGCACGACTGAGCCACCGAAGGCGCTCTGCGTCCATTCTGCAGGAATTGTTTTCGCGACTCCAGAGCTCGACACCCGGTAGTTGAGCGGCACATCCTACACACATTCAGTCGCTACCCCATGTACCAGCGACGGTTATTAGACTCACATGATGGTCGAAACTCAAATGAATTTTCCCATCTCCACTGATTCCTAGACTGATTGTGTTGTGCTCATCTAGCGTCGTCTGCTCATAGTCCGAAAAAGCGAAATATTGCCAGTCACCCAATGATGGAGTCACGCGCCTCCTTCCAAGATTAACATAGTGATGACCATATCCCTTGGGGCTCGTGCTGTAGAAGGCGACATATTGATAATCGCCAAATGTCGAGAGAGCTTGTTGCTGGAACGCAAGGCCATTCAAGTGGACGGAGCCTTCGGGATCGTTTGTAATGTTCCACGATGCGGTAGAAGTGATGGAGACTGAATGCGCAAACGGAAGCAACACCGACAGCAACAACAGAAGCCTTGAGAACGAAGCCATTTTTTCGCGATGAAAAAGCCATAATAACTGGGCGACTAAGCTCTTGTTATAGATTGACAGACGAGCGTACCAAGATTCAACCCCAGATTTATCCATGCAGTACAAGAGCCCGTGAGTCCATATTCATCAAAAACCCCGGCCCTTAAAGTAGACGCCATGTGCAATTGAGTTGTTTCACTAGATTTGCGGGGAATATAGGAGGCGCACTACAATACCCCGATGCCCGTGACCATCCAAGGGTCTACCTATATTAATTGTAGTTAGCGTTATGACGGAGAGATTCACCCGGAACAGGGGAGAGGACCGGCGCAATGTCGTTCAATTGTGCCGTACCGAGGCGGTTCTATGAATAATTTCTCCGTGCAGTGGAATATACAATTGAATCTCCCTATCCTTTTCTCTTTTCTGGTGATAAGTTGTCACAATGTCACACTTAGGCCTCGAGGAAGATGCGATACGTGGACTATTGAGAGACTGGCGATGCTCAACAGTCGACCTCATCGTCTTCCAGGTACATGAAATGGCTTTTGGATCTTCCATCATTTGATACAACATTAATTCATTGGATGTTCGGCATCGCATCTATGAATCGTCCCTGCGTGCGATCAGTTGAAATACCATGAGGCAGTAGGTGATCTCTGTATGAGATGGCGGTAAGACTGTAAGAACGACCGGCGCTAAGAATATGCACGTGACCGGCGGCGAGTTCCGCGCTTACGTGTACAGCGAAAGTCAGTCATCCTCAGCTCCCAAAACTCATCCATCTACTCACATTAAAATCGCCGGAACGCGCTCTTTTCTGGTCTATATGGTCAGGACAGCGCAGTGGAAGAACTGTCTTTTGGACAGCCATGGCAATGCCTACTACTCTAGATACCAGCCTCATTCGAGCTTCAGCCCCAGCTGAAGTCGCTCAATATCTTCAAAAACTGCGTCCTGCCTCATCGGACGAGAAGATCACTGAGGATATTCTCCAAGCGATTGAATGTGGCTCAATTCTTCCCTCGGTGTTTGCTGTTTGGCTCGGTGTCTCGCGTTCTCCTGCTGTTGTCAAGGAAGCTTGGAAACAAAAGTTTTCAGTCCAAATCCGCAGGGCCGGTACCAAAAGACTGTCGAAATTTCTGAGGTCTTCGCAATGGAGGCAAACATGGAAATGTCTTGGGGACACTCAGGGCCTGCTAGATTTATTTAGTGATTTCTCGGTCCACGAAGTCCTGGATGTTTGCCTTGCCATTAGTTCTAGTACCAAAGGGCAGGATTTGGAGGCAAAGAGGCTAAAGGTCACTGAATTGTTGAAGGCGCTTCTTCCTCAGCTCTTCCCAAATACACAACATCAGACTTCAGACCCGCGGCCGTTGTTCAAACTCTACCAGCGTCTTGTTCCAGGCTGTACACCGGACTTTGTCGCCAATGTTCTCGATAAAACTCAAAAGGGAGAATGGACGCACTTTCGAAACCATTTCCTTTTTCGGTCTCATCCTGATACGCTGAGAGACCTTTCGCTTCAAACCATATTCAAGGACCGTGCACATGGCCGTCAGTGGTTGGTGTCTCTCACTGGGAAGCATCCGTCAACCACGGGTACCTACCCAAGATTTTCCGCGTCTATGCAATTCTCCCTGGAGGTACTGAGGCGTCTAGCCAAAGAAGAAATCTCTACCATTTCCGACGACGACTTTCTTGAGGACATCGTCGAGCCTTTGGCAAAACGAGCTATCAGGAAGAACATAACCTGGGCACACACGCAAGAGATTATCGACTTGGCTGTGGAGTATCTTGAGAAGCACCCCGCTGCGGCGAAGAAGCTTGAAATTTTATATGGTCGTCTTCTTCACGTCGTTGCAATATGCTGGTCGCGCCGATCCGAACTATTTGAGAAGTCTTTCCGTGCTCTCCTTTTACTCTGGTTCAAGGAGCACGAACATGTGGAAATATCAGACTTCGAGGTTCTTTTGATGAGCGTAGCCAAGTCTCGGCGCTATCCGCTTTGGAGATTTTGTTACAAAACTGTTACTGGAAAAGACATGGATGTTGAGGAGGATCTAAAGGGGGCCAAGGGTATGCTGGTACCCAGTCTTCTTGAAAAGTTGCACCCCGAGCAAACTCTGGGACTGTTCACTCGTTTGCGCAATGCAAGAGGTGACAACGAGCTCATTGAAAAAGACAATCGAAGCCATATCGCAGGCATCGCCTCGGGTCCAAACCAGTGGACTGGCGATCCTGATCTGTTTCAAATACTCTTCATGCATCAGACTGGGGATGCAAAGAGAGGAGAACAGTTCGCGGAATTGGCTGACCGACTTGCGGATGAGGCAAAACAAATTGCGAAAAAATGTGTTGAAGAGCGGAAAAAGAAGGCCATATCTAGTTCGGACCAGACTCAGCGCACATTTTACGCCCAATCCATGCTCTTTTACGCTGTAGCCAGCAGATCTTTGCAGCTATATAAGGAGGCTCTAGAATGGTCACGTCGATTTGTCCGCGACCCTCTCACGGCTAAAGCTCTCTATCAAGACTACCCAGACGAAGTGAAAATACTACTATGCGGCATTCCTACAGTTTTGGCAAAGGATGTCAGCAGCTCAATTCGGAGCCGTGTCGAAGAAGCGAACGAGATTCTACTTCACATGTTTGAGACACTTCGCTTAGCTCTGCGCCAGCCGTCTTTCGAGCTTCGACACTACTCGAACAGTATTGGGCTATTTCATGATGTGGTTCAGGAGCGCATGTCGCGATCATCTGGGTTGAAAGAAACTCTCAGCCTGTCCGACGAAGAGATATACCACATTGTCTGGAAAGATACGGTGTCACTACTCGTAACCGTGGAGGAAGAAGCTTTGAAGAGCGGTCTCGAGCGGTTGAACGCCAACAGTGCTCGGGGGATCTTGAATTATGGACGTAAAGAAAACTCTGAACTAAAAGATGCGGCACCGTCAACATATCAATTCTTCGACAATCTCGCCAAAGCTCGAGATGATCTTTGGTGTAGGTTTCGACCTACTGTTCATCCCAGTGCGGCAACGCTTCCTACCCCTTTCCCTCGCGGATTGCCTGTACAACACTTGACCGAACCATATCTCCTCACTAGCCCATCGCTAGAGATATATGCTCCCTACCTTGCAGCTCGCGCAAGCGCGGCCGTTTTTCTCAGTCCTTCTGCGGCTTTGACTCCCGTTCCAAAGGATAAAGACACACTGACGGCCATTGGGCTCTTTGTCGATGATTACCGATACGCTTTGCAAATGCTTGTTCCCACTTCGCTCGAAAAGGAGGCGAAGGAGCGCATTCAACAATCTTGGGATCATCTAGCTGGTCCGCTCAGCGAGCCTCGGATGAGTACGGCAGAAGCAATTCGATATTTCCGGTTCCCCTATCCTTACACCTTGATCGCCAAATTCTGGCCTAAAGTCCCCGATGCCGATTTAGTATTAGGGGGGTGGAAGGCCATTTTTCCGAAGGTGGATGACCCTGCTGAGATCGAAGAATGGAATCCTATGCCACCGCAAAAAGAAGCGATCGAGACGCGGAAGTTGGACCCGACATATCTCGACATATCGTTCGCCATACATACCTCGACGAGATATGCTACAATTCATTCTGAACTGAATCCACTTGATCCCAGAATTCCTGGTCAAGACTTTACGCAAAATCAAATTTGGTCGTCTTGGCGGGTAGCGAGCGAGGCCGAAATACTGGCGGCGCTCCTCTATCTCGACACCCAGAATTCCGACAAGTCCCGCATTCTCGCTTCGCCATTCCCATCACCAGAAGATGTTCGGTACCCATCAGTCTATCTTAACGAACAATTCTTGTCGGAGATAGACACTGGTAGTCGACGAAGAGCGATTTCTTACCTTAAAGGACACATCAAAGTCGTACCCCCAACCCTTGTGGCACAGCTCGCAGAAAACACGATAAATGCTCTTGGCGTAGCAGACCAGAGCGGGCCCGCATTCATTAAACTTGAGGCTGATGCGTTCCTACTCATAGATGTTCTTTCGAAGAGCGACCGACCGGGGTTGGCATCCGAACTCATTGTCAAAGCAATCATCAAACGCCCCGACGCGAGCGCATGGCATCGTCAGCTTCTATGCGTCACTTTCCTTCGAAGACTTCCGGCTTCGGAAGCATATTCCTGCTTTGAGAACTTTGCAAACAGTATCATTGCTAAATTAGAGGAGCAGGAAAATGCCAAACACGCCGCCAAGGAGAGAGCCGAAAAGGAGAAGTCGGACGAAGTCGCTAAGCCCACTGATAATTCCTCCCGGCAGCCATTCGTCAAAGTAACGACTGTGAAGTTCCTTGCTCAACTACTCCAAAACTCCGAATTTGTATCCGATGACTTCTCTTTCTCCATTCTTTCTACGATTGCTCAAAAGGCGTCGCATATGGATATTCGCAAAGCCGTAGTGGACAGCCTGTTGAACATGTTGCAAACGTCTCCAACTGACCTAGCCGAGAAGATCTTTAAAGTGGTCGAAACCATCATTCCTCTTGCTGGCAACCTGAACGAGCGCCGTCCAATAACCGAAGCAGACTGGAAGACTGCCGAGGAGAGTCTCGAGCTACCCGAAGTAGGCGACGACTTCTGGGACACCTCATCGCCACTGCGTAACGCTCTGTTCAACTTCTATCCCTCGGAACGCACGGATGTCGAACACGGCGAAGCTTATATGAAGAGAATCATCTTACCAACAATCGAGAGATTGAAGAATGAAACGGCTAAATGGACGAGTCTATTCCTCCGCAAACACGGTATCGACGAAGAAGCGCAAAAAGAGTTGAACATCCCCCCCGTCCCAGCGAGTCTCGACATGTGGAGACGCTTTCTACATCTCAAGTCCTCCTATCTCCCATTCTCGTACCTCGAGGAATACGTCGACTGCACCATCTTCAACATCGCGCCTCCAGCCGCAATCAAAGAGTTGAACAAGAAGCTCAACGACGACTCAGTTCTACAATCTTCACCATCCGTCCAATTCTGGCTTCAACTCTACGGCACCGGCCCCAGCATAAACCCCAAATTCCCGCTCACCATGCTTCTCGAGCAAACGTCCGCCCTTCCAGAAGACATCGGCCTCAGCACCAAGCAGGTCCAAGAGCTCTTCCTCAAGCAATTCACCGCTCTACTCTGGCACGACGCCCCAAGCTACACACACCTCAACCACCTCATCCTCTCCAACCTCCGACCAAAGCGCTTCGACGCGCTCTGGCTCGGAGGCCACAAGCCCATCGTCGAGGCAATCATCATGTACATCGAAACGCTGCGCACCCGCGACTGGGAGCGCGACGCCAACCGCCAGCCCTCGGTCCTCCCCGACACCTTCCCCCTGCGCCTCTGGCTGCTCAAATACCCGCAACCGGACCCCGTGGCCGACGCCACGCAGCTCCCGCTGGACGCCGAGCAGGAAGCAAAGTGCAAGGCGCTCGCGGACCAACTAGCCAAGACCGTGGACCAGATCTGCGGCCGGCTGTACCACAAGAAGTTCGAGCAGGTGAAGAGCGCGGTGGGAGATCACGTGTCGGGCATGCATAGGGTGGTTGTTGGGCTGTATCTAGGCGATATCGAGAAGACGAGGTTGAGCTGGCTGACGCGGCCTGACGAGCTGAGGGTGGAGCTTGCGGCGTTCTTGCTAGAGGGGCAGAGGGGATTCAAGGACGACGAGGGCCGGAAGAGGGTGGACCGTGTTTTGGGGAGCTGGAGGAGGAGCGAGAGCGAGGAGGTTCGACGGTTGGGCTTGGTTACCGCGCTAAAGTGAGTACGTGGGATGGGGAGACTTGGGCTGGGAAGGCGGCGAAGAGGGTCGATGGGCGGTCACTTTGGGCGCCGAGTTTCACGGGAGCCATCGAGATGCAGTCGGCAGGCAGGAGACTGGTAGGTTGTGGCAGATGCAGAAACATCCAGCATACAGTTAGTGGCATGGAGGAATCTCGAACAGGTAACAGCTAGTCGAGGCGTGAAGTAGCACAGTGCTTGCTTGCGCCGGACCACATGGCACCGGATAGCAAATCCAACATCAGCGACTAAACAGGCCATCTATCCACCGCTTCCCACCCTCCCTAGCCTCCCTC
>MU001847.1:0-91653 GCA_010093585.1 Melanomma pulvis-pyrius CBS 109.77
GGGGAGCGGTGACGGAGGGGAGCGGTGACTGGGAGGGCAGGTGCAACTCACCTCTCTTTGATCGGACCATGATGGCGGCGCAATTGGCGGCGCGTCAAGACCAGCACCTTTGGGCTGACAGCTGTGCTTTCTTCTTGTGGTGTTTGTTGATAGATCAGCCGCTCAAGCTCAAGCCACGACGGATGCGCCGGCTCGACCCAGGGAGAGAGATTTGAGATTTCCGGCGAAGACAGCAGCGAAAGCGAGCGACGGGCAGGCCTGACGAGCGGGCTGCGGGGGGGTTCGGGGGTAGAGAGAGTGCTGGAGGGAGGAAGCAACGCTGGAGAGGGAGTGAGTACTGTCGAGGCGGTGGCCCAGGAAACGGAGCGTCGACACTGTGGTTGATGTGGCCGTGGATTTTCTGGGCGAGGCTTACAGGGGTCAACGATGACGAGGGGGCCGCGAGTGCCAGAGGCCGCGGGCCGGCCTGAAGATCCCAAGGCAATCCCTGAGGGGAACTACTGTGTTGGATCAAAGGACACACCGGGGTCTCAAGAGGACTGCGAGGACTGCGAGGACTGCGAGGTTGAAACTTGTGCGAGCAGGCTCATGCCACACATCAACAGCAGCAGCGTGCGGCCGCCGCTCTTGAAGCCGCGGGCTGGCCGCTCCCAAATCAAGGCGCGGCCCACACGCCTCCGCTTGCAGCAATCGCTCGTCTCTCGTCCGGCCGCTTACGAGTGCTCCTGTCGCTCGGCCTCTCGTATCCAATAGTCCATCCGCCGCGACGTCTGTGGTGCTAGTCGAAACAGGCTCTTGGGCACCGCTTCGGTCGCGGCGCGAGAGGTGGACCAGAGCATCGCTGCCATGACGCGCTGGGCCGAGGAGGCTGTGCTGCCGTCTTGGCCTGGGTGAGGAATGCGAGTCTGAAAGCGGAAGTTTATATACCCAAGACAACCCAATACAAATTAACCGCTGCAGCACGCGCCACAGCGCCGCCGCCGGCCTGTGGCTGCTGGCCGCTGGCTGCTGGCTGCTGGCTGCTGTCAGAACCCAATGTGGCCGCGATCAGACGCAGACGCAGACGCCGATGCAGACGCACACGCACACGCACACGCAGGTGCAGCCCCCCCCGGCATCATGCGGGCGGGCGCGAGTGGGCGCGAGTGGGCGCGAGGCCGTCCAGATGAAACCTCGACCTTTCGTCTGAAGCCTCCTCGGAGACGACCCGGCCAGCGCGCAGTGCAACGTCACGTGCACGGGCTGGGCGCTTGGGCCCACCGCTGGCCGTCCTGCGCCCGTAGCTCATCACTGCTGCCAGACCCAGCTCGCTCCTTCCTCACACCGCAACTCACGATGGTGACACGACATCATGTGATGCTGACACACTGCACTGCCCCCCAGCCTGACGTACCCCTTTACGAGACCACTGGCTCTTTCCTCTCTGGGCCTTTGTTAATTAGTCGTCGCCCGCATCCAAAGCCACGAAGCACGAGAGAGTTTCTTGAAAATGTCTAGTCCATGATCTGGCCTACTACAAGGGGGTATATCCATCCGTCCAGCCATGCTGTCAAACGCCGTCGCTAAATGCAGTGCCATATGAAAAGAAGACGCCAGAGGAATGCAACCATTGCCTACAGAAACTCTCCACTTACCCTCTCTACCCCCCTAATTAACCATGGAATTAAAATAAAAATGAAGCCCGATACGATTTCCCGTAGCCCGCACGTGGCCAGCTTAGTTGGTAGGCAACTTATCCCTGCCAACACGCAGCTTCAACATCAACTTCGCCTTGTCTCCGTGCCCCGATGGAGGAGTCCTCTCGATTTGCACCAGAGACGACCTGGGCTCCACAGACGCCTGCCTCTTGATAGGTCGCACGCGCTCGACATTGTCTTCGGCTTTCCGCTTGCGGTTCTGCGCCGTTTTCCCTGACGGGAACCCGGATAGAAGGCTAGGTGCTAGCCTTAACTTGACAATACGACTGCGTTTCGACTTCTTCGCTTTGTGAGCTTTAGGCGTCGACGCTCGCGTAGGTGTCGGGGGTACGACATTGGTGGGGAGGACGATTGTAGGGAGGGGTGCTACGGGTGCGGGTGCGGGTGCGGATGCGGGCGCCGACACGGGCACTATTGTAACCGTGGGGGTGGGTTCGGGAACAGGTGTCTGTTGACGTGGTGGCTGGACCACAGTCGGAGTGCCTTTCTCCTTCTCTCTAGGCAGTGGAAGCGTTGGCTTCTTTATTACTAGCTTGGGCGCCGCAGTCTTCTCCTGCACTGGCTTTGGAACCGCTGGCTGCTCCTGTACCGCTTTCGGGGCTGCGAGCTTCTCCTGTACCGGCTTGGGAATCGTGGGCGTCTCTTGAATCGGCGTATGGACCAAGGGTGCCTCCAGCACAGACCCGTAAACTATAGGCGTGTCTTGAATAGCCCGAGGTGTTGCTATCTTTTCCTCAGCCAGTGAGAGGTCCTTTGGTTTTTTGAGCTGCAACTGCAACTTCAGCCCGCCAATCTTTTCTTTCTGTGGCAGAGCGAGTGGCACTCTCGGCTTGTCACGCCATCGGTCGCTGCGATAGAAACGCAACTGTCCATTCCCAAGATGCCGTACCTTGTAATATCTCGGATACTTGAGATGAACTTCGAGCTTGTCTACTGGCGTGATGAAGGTCTGACAAATCTCAAGTAACTCTGCGACATCGCGAGCGGACGTCTTGTCAGACCGTAGCGCGCTTTCAAGAGCTTTCTTCAGCGTCTCATTGAAGGCGAGATCTGCCTTTAAAGCTTTCAGCGCACCCTTGAGACCTTGACGCGCTAACCCGGTTTCGCGGTCGGAAGGCCCTTCAGTTTGTTCAATAACGAGCGCTTCGTTCGATTGTTCTGGAGGTTTTTCGGGAGTGAATACATCCCCGATCGCAATCAGTCCGATCGCCATGTCGAAGATACGCAGCAATTCCGCCCGGAAGTGAGGACTTGGGTCAGACGCAATCTCGTGGATCATGTATTTGAGGACGCCCTCCTTTTGGAGCATGCCCAGTCGAACTAGACAATCCCACGCATGCACGCGCACGTTTTCTGCATTTCCAATACGCGTGTACTGTAGGAAATCGGTCGGTTTCAGCGGAACAATGCGGTTCGTCATTAGCATGAAACTGCAGTCGAGGGCCGTCATCGTATATATGTTGCGATATGTTGGGATCCACTCGTCCAGCCGCTGATGACGACCTAATTCGTCAATCGCTTTCCCCTCAAATTCGAATTCTACAGCTCCCTCATCGATAAGCATGCGATCTTGGTCTCTCGCGCTCGGCTTGTCGACTGTTAGGCTTTTGGCGAGACAGCGCATTAAAGTTGCAAGATAGTGGTCATCACTGTAATCGTTCCCTCGGTTGTCATTGTAACGCATTGTGTCGAGGAGAAATTGCTTCGCTTCGATTGGAGCCTTTCCATCGGTACCCTTGATCATGGCGATTGCTTTAGGAATGGCACACTGTATGATATACGAACTCCGATCAGAGAAGTCGTTCGAACGAGTCATAGGGGATCCTGGAATGCAGAAGAGCTCCCGGAAGGCCTTTTGGAGATGAAACAAGCCGATCCAGTTCAAGTGCTCCTTTGCACTATTGGCAATGACATCGGCAGCCATTGTTCGAACTCCATGGAAATATCGACTATCCATTAAAGTCTTGACCAGGAAGCTGGAAATGAGGGAATGTCCTTCTTTGAGCGCGAGATATTGAATGGACTCCATCTGGGCCACTACGTCCTTGTCTTGTTGCAGCTGCGACACATACATGTATGACGGCATGTCATTGATGTTCGCACGGCAGATCCATTCGAAATCGGCATCCACTCGGATCCACTCGTATGATTCCTGGTCCATCCTAGCCTCGTCTTCTGCACTCCACTCAGAAATCATCCACTCTGTAGCCTCCTTGGCGGTCATGAAAAGATCTCCTAGCGAGTAGAACATGACATCTTCTTGTGCCTCGCCAGCTCCATCAAGGCCCTGTGCGGCGGCGGCTCTTTCCTTCTGGAGGCGATTGCGCTTGAGGCGCTTGTACTTGGTATTGTAAGGGATTTCCACCTTTACAGTTGAGGAGTTGATGTCGACTATGTGCTCATACGGCGTTCCGTCTGCTTCGTGGATACGAATCGTCATAGGGCCTACAAAGGCAGGCCAATCGTGAACGGGTTGAAAAGCGTGCTGTTTCTCCTTTACTTCCCTCATGAACTCATTGGCAGCGAGAGAGCGCTCCTCTGGTTTTAGGGTTGGATCGGCCTGGGTTTGCTTGATAGTGAGCACAATGACTTGCTTCTTTTTGTTGAAAACTGGCGAGCATTCAAAGGACGGACATCCGGAGCCATAGACCCATTGATTGAAGAAAGTATCGAGTTTTTGGTGGCCCACCTTGTCGCAAATGTCGAGAAAGCCTTCTGTGGAGATGGCACCGTTGGGCAACTTCTCGTTTCGAGCGTTAAACAACAAGCGATACAGGCATCGGTCTACTCCATTTTTCCCACTTTGTTTTACCAGTCTGTTGTGGAGAATAGAGAGAACCAGGAGAGCTTTGAGCTCCATGAACTCGCGCTCTCCAGATTCTAGCGAGAGATATTCGCCAAGAACATATAAAGGAGGCCGTCTATTGTCAAGCTGAATGATTTTATCGGCCATTTGTTTTTGACGAAATCGGTGGTCATTGCGACCAAAGAGCTCGCGCAGGTACAGCTCCGTCATGAACCAAGAACCTCCGACAATGATCCATTGGTCATTTGGACGTTGCGCAATGACATTGACTCCAATCCATTGACTGGCCACAGCATGGATGAGAGTCCTGGTAGTGTCCACCAATGGCTCCCAAACAGTCTCGGGAAATAGAAGCCTAGAGCTACAGATGGAAAATGAGGCCGTGTGAGCTACATCGCAGTCGAGGTCGTCCACGAAAGCGAGCTTGTACGCTTTTTCAAACGGATAGCTCTGGTAGCGCTCGGTGAAGCTGTCGAGTGTCCTCGCTAGCATCATGGCACTGTTACGCACTTCTTCTGCCTTTCCCGGAAGGCAAAAGGCGTGTACCCTAATCGCATTTGAGCCCAGTCGCTCGTCGTCGGACGTGTCACGGTATTCAGACAAGTCAACGTGCTCGAATGGCCCGATGGCCAGGCCAATATGCTGAGGGAGTACTGGCACTGCGCAGGTGAAGCTGGCGGTTTTTCGAGTTGAGTCCGTAGGGTCCGGAATCTATACTTGTTAGCGGAGCCAAAGGCGCGAAAGGGGATACGTACATCATCAGTTAGCTCACCAGAACAGATGACAGACATCTCCATGGCCTTCTCTTCCTCTGACATATCGTCCTGGTCGTCATTGGCATCGCTCATGACGCTGTCTGCCTTTGAGGCTCCGTTCACTTGCAAGTTGCCGTTTGTGGCTGCAGGGGCCGGGCGTTCTTTGCTCCGCGCATCTCCGATAGTCCGTGGGTAACGAATAGCAATGTCAAAGATGCATTTGGTGATACCGTCGTCCACACAAGGAAAGAAGCATGACGCTATTCCCGGGAAGGGTGAGTTGCGCGTGTAAACGTGTGGATACCGACCATCCCCGTCCTCAACACCGGCAAAGTGCAGGGCATCCCGAAAGTCCTTTAGGATGTATTCTATTTCCACCTTGATCGGCGCGTAAAGACCTTCCCCAAGCGTGCTGAATCCGCTGGCAAGTGCATCCTGGTCCACTATGGCGTCCTCTGGCTTGACTGCTTTGATCTTGACTCTGTCCGGAATGGTGATGACCAGCTCACTCTCCTCGCCGGACGTGTGCTGCTCGAGTCGTTTCTTTGGGAGGTGGAACTGCTCGATGCCGGTGCCAGGGTAAAGGCCCAGGCGTTGATACAGGTTCGAATAGTTGCTATGAGCGACGCGCCCCTCGACCTTCACCGACGTCGGCTCTAGCTGCCGGCAATTCAGCTGTATAGTGCGTAGATGCGCGACCTGCGGCTGAATGTCGATGGTCGTCTTTCCTTTGACGCGGCGCGGGGAGAAGCTGAAGTCGAGCTCGAGCTTTTGTTTCAACACGGTAAAGGCCCTGACCGAGGTGTCGTCGGCGCCATCGTCCATCTCGATGGGCGCCATGGCGGGCAGCGCAGGAGGGGCCTGCTCCCGGGATGAGGCTGCGTGGAGGGGCCCAGGAGGGTGCAGCGGTGGTGGTGGGTCGGGGTAGATGGGGTGGGTTGGTCTGGGGGATGTCTGTCGCAGTCTTGAGATGCTAAATCGCAGGCGGCGGCCCGGGGGTTACTTCTTGGCGCACGTTATCTTGGCGGCTCACTTCTTTCGCGCAACGCCTTCGCTCAGGAGTGAAGATCAAAGGACACTCGCATATAACTAATCCCGTTAATCATTCTATATCCCTAGTTTCGGCATCGCCACCCGAAGCTGTCTTACAGCTACAAGGCCTACTCTTACCGGTGGCCGTTTGTGACCTTCACTGCCAATGCCCTGGCAATGGATTCACCACGCGTTCGCATTCCTTTCGCTTTCGACTCATCGTTTCGAATGAATGTGAGGCTACCTCAGCTAGTATGCGTTTTTCCATAGCTGCTAGAAGACTCTGGTAGCTGGCTGGCAGCCGATGTAAAGATCAATATCGGGAGAAGGCAACCATGTTATCACAGAGCAGCTTCCAGGGTGTATCTTTTCTTCAAGTTGATCAGTTCCTTAATCTGTATCCGCACTCTCTGCGTTTTGTGGGGCCACTTACTCTTTAGGGAAAATCCTGAATATACGACCGCTCATATAGTCTTCTTAGTCCGTCTATGAAGACTCTCCTCAATTCCGTCACACTTCTCTCCGCTAGCCTTTACCAACCTCCTACATCATCATGTATGCCACCACCCTTCCCCTCCTCCTCTCTATCGTATCAGCGGCAGACTACTCGTATCACGCCCCCAACTTCTATATAAGCGCCTTAGTCTCTCCCCTTGGTCCTCTGAAGCATATCGAAGGCTGGAATCTATCCTCATGCCACATCGGTGCAGGCTACAGTTATGCCGTCCTCGCCAAATCCCCCGGCCGCATCTTGTATGCTAACGGCACAGCCTCCGAATTTGCCGCACACATGTCCAACATCCTCACTGATGGTGGCTCGCCCCCTTGGCTTTCCACGCTGGGTTACGAGATGAGATATGGCATCTCGACCTTGGTCATCTACGTCATCAACCGTAGGATCGTATATATACGCATTCATGACAGCATCAATCGGATTGTTATCTTTGATGGAGGATAGCAAGGTGGAGGGGCGGTAAAGTGTATGGCCTTCATGCTTCAGCTTTAGCTTCATCTTTGTGTAAACAGACTCGCCCCTTGCCGTCGACTAGGGGTAATTTACCTTGACGCAACATCCCGTTCAATCGCACATTAATACCAGAAATAATACTTTCCATATCGCCAACCCATTTCGACTTCCTACCACTAGCAGACATGGCAACCATCCCTTCAGAGATTCTGCTCTTGATAGGTAATTTGCGTCCCTTGGTCGATTGTACATTGTCCACAAGTTGTTTGTACACACCACACAACGTGAAGAAGCATTTTCGGACTCTCGCTTGATCACATGTGTCATTTGAAATTGAGATTGCCCACTTCGACTCGTTCTCAGCCTCCTCGATGTTGTCGTGCTTCAAATGATTCAAACTCGATTTGTAGACTGTATCAAGAGCGTCATGCACAGTAGAGTTGCATTCTGAAGCAATTATTGCAGGAATAATGCACATTACTACATCTCGTTTTGGCCCAAGTCCATTTTGAACGAACACTTCGATTAGGTCGTTGATAGTCTGGTTCTCAATACCATAGCCGTGGGTAGACTTTGAGAAGATTGATACACCTATCATTGCACGTAGATAAAAGTGCACCCAAGAATCCCGTGAAAATATCGTGAGCGCACATTTGCGGTATTGAGCCTTTGATTGGACTCGACAGAATGGTGAGTGGAGCGCTGGCTAACCGTTGTTTACTCAATGAGACTAAATTCCAACCGAAGAAGCTGCGACCCAACGAGGAATAATATGGCATAGGCTCGTAACGAGACGCGTCCTTTAGTTCCGTCCATAATGTTTCTGGGCTAGGTAGTGTTTTCAATGCACCCATCAACTCAGCTTCCTGAAATTCGACTAGGTGTGCGTCTGCCCAAGATCGTATCTGCAATGCTATAGAATCCAAAGTTCTAGACATTGAGGCTGATAGGATTCTTCTCGATTTTATCGATCCGTGAAGATCGATGGTGGTCGACTTCTCTCTATCACGAACTTCTCCGCGTTGTTGAGTATGCATCGACCAGGTTTGGAGAGCAATAGCAGCCTCTAATTGAGAGCTATCAGCAATCCATTTTACTTTTTCTTCATCATTGTCGATTTCTTTAGTTAATGAAAAGTATAGGTAACTTGGATCTGAAGGTTTGCAGGCGTGCTTATCTGTATTCATCTTCTTCGGTGACATAGCTGGAGAAAGATTACCTCCTAGTTTAGGATCACCGACGTGAATTTCACATTGAAATCCGGGAAACAGGGTATTTGCCTTTGAAAATGCGTTTTGGTCCGAAGCTCGGGACAGTATCAACGAAGCGGTCTCAGAGATGACTCTAGATAGAACGAGAGCAATGGCGCGACCTTGAACTAGCTCGTCTGACCAGGATTGCTGAGGTGACAACCGTGATAGTGTCGGAGTAGTCAGTTGACATAGGCGAACTCGATAATGCCATACTCTAGCAGTAAGGTTCGGTTTACTAGGTCCACTGCCCTTTGGACTTCTGGCTTCTGATCGAGCTAACCAGGCGGCATCTCTGTCAGTATCTCCGCATGAAGTAAAAACGTAATACATGGTTGGGTTCCCAATAGAGGCATTTGGTTTCGGGTCAATTCCGTCAGGAAATGAAGAAAGTTGAAACAATTGCCAAGAGCCCTCGAATTCTCAGGAGGCCGTTGTATAGCAGAAGATTTATTTTCAGCTATTGTTTCTTGGCCAAGTTGAAGCGCTAGCCAGTCAAGCTCATGGTCTTGGGTAGGGCCATCGGCAGACCAAATAGATAAGCGGTTGTCTTTCCCATCCAGGCGTTGTATTCGTAAAAGTGAGCGTAGAGCGCTCATTAACACAATTGCGCAGAGTTGGAATATAGCAACTGTAGAATGAACGCCTCGTAGACCGACAAATTGATCAACAAACCCAGCCAGTGTAATTATGATGGCAATCCACGTAAATTTAGAATCTCGCTGTGAAACCGGCTTCCTCCAGGATGAGATGTACTGGTGAACTGGGCTCTTTGAATCGCTGTAGGCAAAAGAATCGAGTGACTGATCGCCGACTACCTGTCCTCCCGGCTGTATCCAGTGAATGGTAGAACGTGGGTGGGCATCCTTCAAAGTGCATCTCGAGAATGTTCGCTCTGTAGTGCTCCTTTCGATGAGAAACGAGCACATGAACATACCAGAGCATAGTAGTACCGTGCTTATGATCATTGAAGGTAAAGCCCATGCCGCCGGCGACTCGCCATTTTTTGTCAATCGCAAATGATAAGTGACTACGATAGCAAACACAATCAATGAGGATTGTAGTAGAATACCGAAGATAGTCGTGATCCGCAAGACATGTTGAGAAGGTCTTTTAAAGCCGATATTTAGCATCAGATTTAGATTTAGCGCATATTCATCCGAGAAAGGTTCGGCGTCGTCGTCTATTGTAGTCCCAGAACGTCTTGACAGGTCACTGTTTTGTTCGACCCATTCCTTCTTCCCTCGTTCTGTCCTAGAGTATTTTGGAAATGTGAAGATACCAGCTTGAGCTAGTTGAATACCGTCTTTGGTACTGTAAAAGTTCTCATACAGTGAATCGTGCACGAATTCGAGTATTTTAGGTCGGCCAAAAACACGGGTAATCGCTCCGTTCTGATACATCTCGCACACATCTCTACCGGTAGAGGAACACAATTCGGCTTCTGCAGCCCCTGACCTTTCCTGTGCTCTGCCAATAAAGGCTCTGATGACGGGGCTACCGCAGACGCGAATAATGGAGACCATGGCAGTGAGGATGCCAAGCGGGGCCATTGCGAATATTATATTGTCGAGGAGAGAGGTGCTCTCGGAGAGAAATTGCTTCGTGAATTGTTCGCCGAACAGCTGTAAAATGGGGGCCAAATTGGTAGCGAGGTTGTTGGCTATATCATCCCATCTATCAGCTGCGGAGGAGCCCGAAGAGATTGAAATGAGTATAATAAGAAGGTAGGGCGCCATCTATGGTATTATTGTAGGGAATGCTGTGGTGATGATCGTGTCGGTTATAGCCCACTTCCCTCGGTCTGACGAAGAAGAGATGAGGGGATTGTTGTGTCTCGGTGACTTAACCTTGATATTGGTCTCGTCTTACCCATGTGTGATGTCGGTTGTATAGGTTTTACAGGAAAGATCATGAGGCCAATATCTCGGCACAGGGTGGTGTCGTACTCGGTTTTAATATACTTGTGGATCCTGTCCACCTTCTGTTTCTGGCGGAAGTACTACATATTGGTGGGTACAGTAAAACATAGCAGAGAGTATGTGCTTCTAAGCTCACGCTACCATCACTAATGTGTACAAAGTTTGAGTTAGAACTAATGAACTGTATGCAGAGCATAGTTTGTGTTCTGTTTTAGCAGATGAAATAAGAGGGTATGAGATTACATGGAGTTCACTACAAATTATCTCGATATTGAGCAAACGACGTAAAGATAGGATTTTGCTATTCCAGCCAAGATTCAGTTGCCTCTAAAGTGGGGTTAGTGTCACTCATTATGCACAATTAATCTACCTTTACCCTCTAGGCAGCCTCGCCCCGCCTAAACCTGCCATCTCCGTCTTTCATATCCACTTACTCTCCAACTTCAATCCTCAACTTCCCTATCTGCGACACCAATCACTCCCATGGCGCCCCGAAAGCCAGCTCCCGACCGCCCAAGCGTGACAACAATCCCTACCAAGACGTCGAAAAATCGACCCTCCAAGCCAAAGCGCGGGTTCCACAAATATCGAAACGGCCTCCTCAACTTGAAGCCGAAAGGGAAGTACATACAGATGTGAGTAAGAGTTATCAATGATTTAAGGGTGTTAAATAAGTAGCTTATTGATGATTAGTAGGGTGCAGAGTAATCGAAAGCAGTCGCCGCTACTACACTTGCCAGCTGAGATCCGGAACCAGATCTTCGAGTATGCTCTCGGGGGCCAGACGTGGAAGATTGGTGTGCTCAAGGGTGTCGGCGTAACCAATAAGAAGAAGCATGCTTTGAATCTGCTGGGAGTCTGCCGCCAAATCTACGCCGAGACGGCTATTATCCCTTTCCAAGCCAGCACGTTCAAGGCATCCAACCCACGCAAACTTTGCACCTGGTTGCTGGCCATATCGCCTGCTCGTCGGGAAGCAATCACCACGATCTGTCTCGGCGATATGTATTCTTTCTTGGGCATTAATGCGTTTACTACGGCATACAATAAACTCGCAATGAATACATGGAGGGATTTGATGACGAAATTGCTCCCTAAACTTCCTCGACTAAAATGAGTTCACGTAGACCACTACACTGGACGTTTTGAGATCAGCAGGATAAAGTTGGCGTCCATACTAGGCTATGCCGGGCAAAGTGAGAAAGAGCTTGCAAATCTAATTAAGGTTATTGTAAAGGATGTGGAGGTTAATTTCGAACGGAAGGACTTAGAGTGTCGGTTGACTCATTCTGTCTTTCCTACTATTTTTGTGAGATTTCTTAATATTCACTGGTGTTCTTAATTAGCTAACTACTTTCACAGATCATTATCATTCCACTTTAGCACTTAATACATTACAAGTGGCCATCAAACCACCTTCAATGACTCCTAAACGACCTCAACCTTGTCCATTCGGTCTTTGGTACTATTTCTGAGCAGCCTCCAGTTATCTCGACAAGGATACCATAGCCAGTCTAGCGACTACAGCACTGTTTTGTAGACCCACTTTAAACCCTTTTGGCCCCTTAGCGATGTTAAATGCAAAGAAAAAGCTCGCAATTTCATATATTCATGCTATCGAGTCAACATTCATTTCATACGACAACACTTACACCCAAAAATTTGGTTCAAGACGCCCATTCTTTAAAGACTATTTACCCTTGTTTCGAGAGGCATTTTCTTACCTTTCACATTCCTTCTATCTATCTAAGGGGCGTCTCTCTTTACATTATCTATATGGAATGGATTTATACCCTAAATCTTCCACAAATTTGGCCGTCATTCGAGGACGATTCCACCTCATCAATTTATCTTCTTAGCTCTGATCCAGCCTCGTCATATTGGTGAAATGAGATTAGAAAGTAAAAAGTATTGGATATCATACTACCCCCAAAGCGCCAAATCCAGCAATCTATTCCCAGAATCTAAACTAAGCTTACCCCTAGCTCTGTCTTTCCTTCTTCCCTGCACTCTCCCCACTCCCAACACTCTGCTCCTCGTCCACTTCACTCCCGCTATCTCCTTCACTATCACTCAACAATCCATTCCAGGCCTCCTCATCCACACTTCCCCCATCCCCATCCCCATCCCTCTCCTCCTCTGCCTCCCCACGTCTAGCCTTAACATCAACATTAACAAACAACACCCAAAGACCCAAATCGTAACTGACTCTACATACCCCACTCGCTACAAAAGCGGCCCAAAATCTATCATTTCCCGCCAATACCCCCGTAACACTCGGCCCTACACTCATCGCTAATGTGCGCACCATACTAGTTATCCCCATGACTCCAGTCCTCTCCTCAGGCCTCACGACTGCCGCGATAAACGACGTGCGCGGCGCCTGGTCCATCGCATTTAGCGCGGCGCGGAACAATAGCAACGATACCGTCCATCCCACACTCCCCGGCATCGGGATAAACGCGGAAGTAATAGAAGAAGGCAGATGAGTAAATACCATCGTGTTAATCAGTCCGATATGTTTTGACAGCGGGCCCGCGAAGATGGCAGAAACAGCACAGAGAAACTGAGATGCCGAGGTGATGTCACCGAGGGTGGAGGCTGGGAGATGGAATTTCAAGGAAACGTAGTAGTTCATGAGGCTGTAGGGCGTCATGCCGTCGGCGAGGGAGTCGAGGGCGAGGAGGGGCCAGAGCTTGGCCATGATCTTTAGCGTTGGCGTTGAGATTTGAGAGATGTAGGATTTCGACTTCTTATTAGGGTTCTTGGGTTGTTCTCGGGGCTCATTCAGGCGTCGAGGGGCAAGTTGGCCTGGGGCTGGAAGCGCGTCTTCAAACCCATCCGTAGTCGACGGCGTCATAGCATCCAACAACACCTCTTCTTCCTCGACCTCATCCCTCCTCCTTTCCCTCATCTCAGCCCCTTTCTCATTCCCAACCTCACACCTCTTGCTCAGCCCCAAACAAAGTATACCCCCGACAGCCCCAAATCCCGCATACCCCCAAAACAACACATGGTAAGCCTTCACCACATCCCCACTACTCCGCTCTACCCACTGCACCACGCGCCCCGCAACCTCAGACCCCACCGCCCCAGCCATGGTGGTAGCAGTAACATACCAAGCCAAAACATCACTCCTCGTCTTCTCGTCCGTGAGCCCAGATAACACGCTTTCCTCCACAGCGCGAAAAGGCCCACAGTCCGCGCCGGTAACACTAATAACTCCGACCACGGCCGCCAGCAACAAGATCCAGAAATTCTCGCTCAGAGCAAACGTCGTGCCCGCGATTGTCATCATCACGGACCCGAAAAAGAGGATGCGTCGTCGGCCTAGCCGGTCCGCGACTAATGTGAGGAGCAACGAGAGCATGACGTCGCCGAGCAAGGTGAGCGTCATGAAGAGGCCGATTCGCGAGGCGGGGAAAGATAAGGAGGAGAAGAAGAGGGCCAGGATGAGCGACGGGATGCCGGCACTGAACATGCGAAGGGAGCGCAGCGTGATGATGATGTAGGCGTCGAGGCCCGTTGCGTGGAGGGAGGTTATGCCTAGGAAGCGGGCGAGGCGCGTAGAGAGGGGGGGTGGTGGTGGCATAGTGAAGATCAAAGAATTTTGCTACAATATGTACGTATGCATATATGTAGGTAGATGGTATATTTAGAATGTCTGGGAGAAGTGGAATATATACCTAAATATTATGTCCATCAATGAAGATGAGAAGTACAAGAAAGAAAAGGACGAGAGAAGTCAAGATACCCTACACCGCTAAGAGTTATGCATGCAGGGCCCGTAAAAAAGCCCGCGGAAGGTTCGGCATCAAGCATCGCCTACTGCAGCATCTAACCTACCTTGGATCCTACTACTGCAATGTGAAGTGCAAGGCTGCGGTGGTCCTCGATAGAGTCAGAGTTGTGGGAGACCGATGTTCGGCCCGTTGTTTGGTGTGTGTGACCCCGCAGTAGCGAGACGACGTCATGCATGGGGCGGATTGTGAAAGCGGGAATAAGAAAGGCATTGAAGAACGTTTTGTGTTAGACCGTTCCTACCATTCATCTATCCAAATATGTAGGCCAGTCAACTGATCAAATTCATGATCCTACAACCCTGACCTCCTTCGCAACTGCACCACACAATTCAACCATCACCCCGGCTCCACTGAGGACATGGATCCAAAGCCTCTGCGTGTCACTTAGACGATCATTCTCGCTCTTGACCTCTGCAAACTTGACCTCTCCCTTCCCATTCCCATCCTCTCCCATTTTCCAAAGAAACAGGTCCGGGACTCCACCGCCTCTTTGTCCATACTCCTGCGCCATGACTTTACACACCGTCGCCAGTGCCTGCCCCTCGAAACACTGAGCAATCTCTAGCAAATCTTCAATTGCGAATGTCCAATCTAGCCCTACAACGCAGGTCCGGCGTTCGTGGTGTTCGGTGTAGATGCGGCGGATGATGGACGCCGCGTCTCCGTTCGAGATTTCGTTCAGTCGATGATTCATCTCCGATATACGTGACGGATAGAAGGCATCTGTGTGTAGATCCAGAGGGCATGTCTGGTATGGCGTTTGAAAGACGTTGGGTACATATGCGAATAGTACGTCGAAGAACAGATACGCGAAGAGGGTGCGCACGATGCCGCCCTCGCTGTGATATCCTTTCCAGCCAAGAGTCCGGTAGTGCGAGAGACACATTTCTTCGACAGAGCATTCACCGTCTTCCCGCGGATCCAGCCATATCGTCTTCATCCCGCGCTTGCCAATGCTAGGATGCGGTGAGCTATTGCGTCTACTCAGGGGCTGTGCGCGCTCGATGCGTATCCCCTTGACAGAGACTTCAACAGGCTTCGTAAGACGCACGTGTGTGAAATCGTGCTGAGCGCGTTTTGCAATCTTGAGAGCTTTCTCGAGCTTCGTGACGCGTTTTTGGAGGTCGTAGTAGTGGATTATGTGGACGAGGTTGTCTTGGAGACCGTCTTCGCATGTTTGAAGACCGATGCGTTTCCAGTGTTTCTTCTGCATTTCCTCACTTCTGCCGTCTGTTGGTGTGAGTGCGGCCATGTAGTGTTCTTCTAACAAGGTTTTTCGTTGGTACCAGGCGCCACGCCGGGAGTGATGGAAAAGGCGCTGATACAAGAGTTCTGTGAGAAGTTCGTGCTCGCGCTTATGCTCTTTCCTTCGGGCAAGTACAGCGGTAGCTTTGTGCACTATCCGCGTATAAACCCATGCTGGAGAGAGCCGGCGGAGATAAGCACCCTCGCTGCTTTGGTATATGCTGTCTTCCTTTTGCTGCTCTTCGCGGATAAGTGCCTTCCAGCGTGGGTAGACTTCTTCAAAGATGTCAATAATTTCCTGGAAACCCTGTTCTGTGGGCCTGCCATGAAACTGGAGAATGTTGTCGACCCGAAACTGTGTTCTAATCGAAGCTTCGAATTCGAGTAGAGAGGAGCGGGACGTAAATATGTTGGCGGATCGTGAAACAATGAATTCTGGGAAGTTACGGCGAGCTATTTTAGCGAGGATGATAGTTGTGAGAGACTTTTCTGTCCATTCTGAGGAGCGATAGAATACCAAATGAACTCGTTCGAATAATTTGAGGGGCGCGAGGGATAGCCGAATACACGGCCCGGTCTCATTCATAATTCTGCGTGTGAAGTGCGCATCGCGGTTGACATCTGAAGTAATATCTTCAACTGACTCCTGATCTAGTGTCGCTAGATCAATCCCCGAAACAGACGATCGTCTTGAGGTCTCCGTATCCGATCTCTTCAATCCCACATATCCTAGGCCGACCTGCTTCTGGCTTGTCCGACGAAGTGCATTGAGTAAGTCTTTCTTATTCTTCCCCTGACCAACTTTTGCGTCCTTTGCAAGAGCTTTCAATTCGTCTAGCTTCAGTAGCGACGATGCTTCCTCCAACGTATTTATCTCGTCTTCTGATCGATCCGCAAACGTAAACGTGGTCTCCAACGTTGTCCCAACCGGCGGCTCCAGCTCTCCAGGATGCGCCTCGATCTTCGCCGAAGATATGGGAAGATCCCTCATCTTTTGTAGTATCGAAATCGCCGAATCGAGATCCAATATATCGCTGTGATATCCAAGATTCTTGATGCGATGCCAGGTCGCCGTTTTGCGAAGGAAAAGTCGCACATACCTACGTCAACCCTTATCAGCCCTACCATACTAGACAGCGAAGAATATCGGATGATACTTACAAATACTGTGCCTCATACTCCAACTCCTGCCACTGCTTAAAGACCTCCATCTCCGCCTCATCAAACAAATGACTCTCTTCACCCAGCACCGTGTCCAGCGCCAAATTAAACGCATCAACATATATCGAGCTCTTCCCCCTAACCCAATTCCGATCCGTCAACCGTTCCTCCGTACTCTCATTCCCCTCATTCTGCGATGCTTTGAACGCCTCGTATTCCTCAATGGCCTCTTCATCCGTGCTCACAGGCGGCAACGCGCTTTCCAAATCCGTCTTATGCGCACCTACGCCTGCCAATTTCTCCTCCAAGTCATCGCTGTCTTCTGCATCTGAGTCTAGAACAACTCGATGTCGGAATTTGGACGTGGACGGCGTGGGTTTGGGTTCGGTGTCGGAGGCGGCAGCGTCGCGGCGTTGACGTTTCGAAGGGGGTTCTTTGTCGTCGTCAAAGATTGTAGATTTAGAGTGCTTGATCCATCGGGTGAGCATTTGGTTGTGTTTCGAGTGACTTCGGATGCTGAGGGGGGTCATGGGTTTGGCATTGGAGATATAGATGCTTGATGCCGTGCAGCGCGACCGGGGAACGCGACCTTGGGTGGCGCGCTGTCACGAGGAAAGAGCACTAGGCCTAATATGGCTGGTAGTGCTTTCTCAGAGTCTGGAAATCAACATGCAAGATGAAAATATTGATACGACCTCTTTCCACTTTTCAAGAGACAACCTACTTCAACTACATTCTGTCGTCACCAAGATCCGACCAACCTTCAGGAAAATGTAGGGAAATGAAAGATCTTTATATTTAAGACACATCCCACAACCTTGCTTGAGAAAATAACTTATACACAAAGAGGGCACCTAAACCTGCCCCTCATATCTACACCTCTACTCCGACCCTCCACACCTTCGTCTCTATCACCGGCACTCGAATTCTCCAAACATGACCTATGCCACATGTGTCGGCAAGCAAATACCACCAGCGTACCCGTACCAGTCGTAATTCCACCCTCCCCAGCTTCTTCGCTGCTCTGTGTTGCACTCTTTCCCTTTCCCTTTCCTCCCTCATCGGCGTCCACTTCCGCCCTCCTCCTCGCCCTCTCTGCACCTTCTCGTTCCCAAGCTTCCCAGATACCACCACCCGCTCCTGGCCCCCATGCTCTTTTCTTGCATCCCTCACAGACCTGACCGCGAGGTCTCCATCCCTTTTGTCTAAGGTCCGTGATTTCTTCTACCCTCTTGAACCCCTCTTTATCCAGAAATGTGTTGGCGAGAGATAAGATGGTTTCCTCAAACGTATACGCGGAGAAGATTTCTGAAAGAACGGAGCGCAGATCCGAAAGTGAGGGAGAGGAATGTGTGGCGCGTGTGAGGAATGTACGTAGGATACGGAGAAAGGAGGGATTCGTTTGTGGCTGAGATTTGCGCGATTGCAAGGGAGGCCGGGATGAAGAAGTAGACGATTGAGCTCGAGCTGATTTTGCGGGCGGGATCGTGGTGGAGGCTAGCAGTGCAGAGAAGGTCTGCTGAACAGAGGAGCGAAGGAGTGTTGTTATTTTGGCGGTGTCGATGGGTTCGGTGTGGGTTGTGTCCGATTCCGAAATCGATGTCGTAAGATCTGAAATGGCACCGGAGACATCCTTGGTCAGTTTGACTACTATATCGACAAGATCGAGCCAGAGCAGTTCGTCCAACGCAAGGTCTGCCTCTTGTACTTCGCCATACGCAGATTTTCGTCTATTAATCAAAGATTCCGAAGATCGATCTATAGACCTCGTCTGCCCTTGACAAAGCCATATGCCGACTTTGACGTACTTTTGAATATCGTTGAGGAGATCCTGGACGGCTTCTTCGGTATTGGCGACATCTGGTGTCTCCGTGGCGGCACCCACCAGACCCGTGAGTGCCGTTTCAAGGGTTCCGAGGTGCTTCACAAGACGATCCATAGCATCTTTGACCAGGCCATCGCGTGCCATCAGGACAACCGCCGCATCGATGACCCCACTTTTTTCCAATGCTGGCAATACAGGGCCGAGATTCAGATCTCCCGAATTGAGGAGGCTAACAAAGTCTGCGACGTGTGTGCTATTATACTTGCACATGAGCTGAACATAGCGCTCTATAAATCCTGATGGGAGGTCGTCGCTAGTTGACTGCGGTTCCCCTAATGGAGATAATTGGGGTTCGATGAGAGCCCTGAGGTATTGATATTGGGAATCCGAGTCTTCTTCCAATGCATCCAAGACTGATTTGAGAAGGTCGGGCGTGTTCTGCTTCAGAGACTGCGCAGTCCGTGAAGCATTAACAGCAGCCAAATCTCTAGCGCGGTTGGCAATTACAACCTTTACCTCGTTGATCTGTTTCCTGTTCAAGCCTCTGGTAGGGCGAAGACAATCATCTATGCAATCGAAGACCTCGTCCTTGCTTTCAGTGTCGTTCAGATATGTCTCAAGAAGCTTCGCATACTGCTGTGAGCCTCGATACACTGACTTCAGCACCCGATAAAACTCGGCTTTTTCGAATAGTGAAACAAGGCTCTGCAAATTAGGAGGATGATAAATAGACAGTAAGTATTCGACTGAGAGCTGGCAGTCGTCTTTTATGATGTCCGTAGGGTAGTTGCAAAGGCCGACAAGAATCCGATGCAAAGAAGTGCCAGGAAGTATAATATGCTGAGGATATTTTGGCAGATTCCGGGCGATGAACATGTAGAAGTATATGATGTCTTCGGGATCAAAACTCTCTACTGTCATAATGCCAAGAAGATTGTTGATGATGTACTGTCGTGTGGGCGTAAGAGCTGACGCCTGCCGCGCTCCATTGGCGCCGTGTCCATTCGTGGATTCCTGCTCTTCGTTTAAGAAACCGTCTTCAAAAGCTTCGTTCAGCATGCTCATGAAGCTGGATGTATCGAATTCTAGGAGCAGACGCAAATATGGAAAGGTGGGCTCAGGCCCTTTGTCCGTACGCGTCAGAAAGACATCCCCTGAACCTGGTGGCCATGCAAGATTCCCCCCTGAAAACAAGAATCGATACATGTCCTTCTTGGCGCTATATGCTTGGTCGTCGTCCATGAGTGCACCGCCTGGATACACGCGGCCTGTGAAGGTGTAGGCCAAGTAGGGGAATATCTTCATCGCCGAGGCTAAGTAAATGTTTTCGGTTTCATCTGCGTTGAAGTCTACTAATTTGATGAGAGCCAAAATGTTGGTAAGCGGCGTGATAAAGTCGCCGATGGCTCGCGTCCAGACATATATGAGGGCATCGTAGAGATTGTACTGTTGACATAGTGTGGTGACCTGATTGAGGTCCATCGTGTCAGTGCTCAATCGACATATCATCTCTTCGAGTCTGCTCGAAAGCCCGGAGGATGCATAGAACGTAATCAGGTCCTTGAGCACATTTGGAGGAACATCAGTAATCTCCTCGTCCAGGATATAAGGTTCGAGAGTCTCGAAGAACACCTTCTCCGCCGATCCTTCTTCAAAAGCGTCATAAACATCCTCGAACAGAAAGTCCATCTCTTCCATGCTCAAAAGCCCGGTGAAGCACACTATGGCGAGGTCTTTGAGTCTCTTGTCTCGGCGATCTCCTTCATCATCTACTCGAGAGAATGTGTACTTTAGTGAAGCTGATATCATTTCAAGCAATTTCTCTTGCACAAGTGCATGCCGTGATTTATCGTCATCCGGCAGCCCGACAGTTAGCTTATCTGCATCGCCAACATAGTACGACGTCGCAAGAATGATTGCAGCAATGAAGTCGCCGTCTTCCATGAGCGCTAGTAATCGATCGGCCCAGTTGGATAGTGTGCCGATAGATATATCGTTGAAACCAAGAAGAAACAGCCGTCCTTTGTAAGCACGAAAACTCATATAGAAAGCATCCGCAACAACGCCATGCATTGATGTATCCTCTTCATCCAGTTGCTCTATCACAGGGCGGAGTTGCGTCGAAAAGAGGTCGGAGTGGTAGATATGCTTCTGGAGCAGGTCAAAGGTGTCCGTCATCCGAAGAGTAGTATCCTCCAATATGATTAAGCGCTGGCTAATCGTCAAGACGCCAAGTACTGATCTGCTAAGCCATTGAACGGCAACAATCACTTCTTCGCTTCTCCATCGACTTCGAGGTCTGAATACAAGTTCGGTTGGCTTCTCCTTTTCCGTTGGAGGTGCCACAATGCAGTCGATATCCAAGATGGTCAGGATGTTTGACCAACAGTAGACAAGCTTGGTTTTCGAAACAGCTTTGTTGGGATCTCCGGAAGGATTTTTCAATTTCACAGCTGGGAACCAAGCTAAACACCCGCTCAACGCGCTATGGGGTACAATTTCTTTCGGTCTGGAGGCCTTGTGCTGTGTCTGAGCGAGTGGAGTTGTTGAGACGACTACCAGCAAATACGGGGTCAAGAGCGCTGTAAGTCCCATATCGTCTGTCGGTTGCTCTACATTCCCAAGTGGAAGAGGAGCAAATGCGAGTACCGAACTCGGCTTCCGTGGTCGTTCTAAAGACTTTGCGGACAGAGGGTATCTTCCAAGTATACGAGTAATCTTAACGCTTCTTGCAATCGCTCCTAATCCTCGCGTGGCAAGATGAGAAAACGCCATTCCGCCATCGTCAGCAGATACCAGCGCGGTGTGGCGCGTACCAAGGAATCCAATATGAAGAATTGCAACCCCTGAAACATGGCCATCAGAGCGTCTGTCATCCAAAGAAGCTCGTTCAAGCGGGGGTACATGAAGAAATGGCTTTGCTGGCCGTGAAAGTTCCCAGGTGAAGATGTGTCCGGTGTCATGGCCTCCTGCGACAGTCGAATGGTCTGCAGAAATAGCGAGGGCGGTCACAGGCCCACATTCTATAGCTATAACCACGTCAGAAATGCTGCTTGTACGCCGAACGCTTGCAGAACTCACCTTTCGTTCCTGGACCAATGATTGACTTGAGGACTTGCTGATAGTCGAATACGAGAATGAAGCCTTTCGACGTCCCAATCACAAGGGATGCGGTAACGCTGAGACATGTTGGTCGGCCGAAGTTACGCTTTCCCACCTCGGAGAAGACCTGCCCGCTTATCTTCTTCAGCTTTGTCCAGCGCACAACATCCCAAGGTGCCTGTGGGGTGTCTGCCTCATCTTTCTGCTGAAATACGAGATTACTTGATATGGAAGATTGCCGTGATCTTGGCGAAAGGAACGCGGGGGAAGCGATCCGTGGTGAGCCCAACGGAGAGGGAGACAGTCGAGAAGAAAACCGCCGTTCGAAGGGTTGGAGGGAAGTGGGCCTGTGGGAGCGCATGCTAATGTACGATGCTGGCACACTACTACCAGGAGAGGAGAGTGCAGAGCCCTTGAGTAGTTAGACTAGCCTCTTACATTCACCAAAGCGCGCCTACCTGAATTGATGGAGTGTCATCTGGGGTCGATGTCGATTCCGGACTCCCTGGCACTCGCGCCACTGGCCGCATGGTCAGCTCTGATACCGATTCTTCCTCGTCCTCGTCCGTCTGCGATCTCCTGCGTTGCACAAAGGTCATGCCATTGGCGCCACTACCAATCGACTCGAGCTCTTGCATTTCCTCGTCTTCTGGGTCATCTCCGTCTATCACGTCCGTTTCTTCTCTGTCCCGCGATTCGAGGGTGGAGTTTAGAACCACGTCCTCGGAATCCATATCGCCTTCGTTTTCATCCCGAGCGCTGACATGGCTCTCTCCCGAATCTGAGCTCATGAGGCTCGTCGTCCGCAGAGCATCGCTTCACGAGCGCATGTAGGTGAAAGCTCAGGGTGGGTTTTGAGACAGAACTGTTCCAAATTATCAGATCATGCCTCTGTTGCTGTGTATTAATTGGAGGGGTTCGGGTTCGTGGGATCTCGATAGCGTTACGAGGTGGTGTGCCTGGCAGGATGCGCGGGGATATCGTGGCTGGATTACGATTACGAGAAGACTCAGGGTTCAACAGAGCCGTCGGAGGACGTGGATAAGGCGAGAGGAGAGGAGAGGAGAGGAGAGGAGAGAAGAGGATTGTGAGCGGCTGGCGGGTGCTTGCCGTCGTGGCTTCCATCAAGCTTCAAGGCGCACGTTGCTGATCGCGGAAGTTGCCGAGACGTGTGAAAGTCCAAGCTCTCGACCCGAACCTCACCTCCTCCGTGACACCGCGACACCCCTCCAAGAACCTCCAAGAACCCCCAAGAACTCCCCACGCCTCTGAAATGTCCTCGATAGTCCCCTCCCTGCCGCCTCACCTTACCAAGCGCACCCGTGATGACGATGACGAGCGATCAACGAGCCCCGAATCCAGCGAAAAACGCCGCCGCGTCCAAGGCCCGGCACCGCCTCCGCGCGTAGTCGGTCCCGCGCTGCCTCCCTCGCGCTCTCGATCTAGCAGTGCAGACAGTGATCTAGGCCCTATGCCACCAAAGGCAACACCAGCAACCCCAAAATCCGTGCGCGTTCTTGGGCCTTCAGCGCCGCCCGCTGCCCTCTCTGAACGCCCTCCCAACCCACCCTCAGACACCTCCGATTCAGATAGTGGCGATGACGACTTTGGCCCAGCTCCACCGCCATCTGGCGCACAGTATTCCGCCTATGACGATGACCAGCCCACCAAGATCGGTCCTTCTGCGTTTGACACCGATGAGCAGTACGCCGAGCAGGCGAAGAAGGCCCAGCGCGATGAGTGGATGACACTGCCTCCGACGCAAGATGACCTAGCTGCGCGAATGGACCCCACCAAGCTCCGCGCCCGGAAGTTCAATAGCGGGAAGGGAGCACATGCACCTGGGGACGGCATGGGCGTGTGGACCGAGACGCCAGAGCAAAAGCTCAAGCGATTGCAGAACGAGGCCCTTGGCATCACTGCGCCTGCAAATTCTTCAAACACCACAAAGGAGTCTAGGAGGACGAAGGAAGAGGAAGCGAGATTGAGGAAGATCAGGGAGAAGGTAGAAAGTGCAAGGGGCAGCAGTCTAATGGATCAGCACAAGGATAAGGGTGTTGGCAAGGAGAAGGAGGATGACCCCAGCAAGCGCGGCTTCGATTATGAGAAGGACATGGGTATAGGTATGAAGGTTGGACACAAGCAGAGGATTGAACTGCTCAACAAGGCAAAGGGCTTTGGAGACCGCTTCTCGAGTGGCAGTTTTCTATAGAATTGACAATGTGTACCTTCTAAGCTAAGCATACAGTTAAAGGCATATGAAACCACAATTTTCTCCACTGAATCTACCTTCTCTTCTCTTCAATCATCAACTGAACTACCACCCTCCATGCAAATGTGTACAGGCTGAGTGCGAGGTCGATGAGTGCGGATCAAACGTCGATAGAGGAGGTATTTGTTGCGCCAAAGCTGTAGAGAGTAACAGCTAGCTTGCCCCTTTCAAATGTCGCTCTACTCCTCGAAGATGACTTTGATATCCGGATCCACCACATTATTCCGGATCATGGTGTGGATCATAGCGTTAGGACTGGCAGGCACATACGGATCTACAGAGCGCCAAACATACACACGCTTAACGGAAGGAAACAATTGCATCTTCGGGAATCGCTCTCTGCCCTCGAAGTATCCCTTTTCCGCCAGGTTACTGTAGAACTTGAATTCGAAGTCCCAGTAGTTACGATTGAACCGAAACGCCGTGACTGCATCTCGCTGGCCGGGCAACAGTTCGTCAGCCCACTTTGACAAGTCGAGATCTAGTTGGAAGCTGAAAGAATTCACGCTGAAGGGGAGGAGTGCGGTCTCGTCGTAGATCTGCTGACAGACGGATAGCAGGGCGAGGGGATGCGGACCTGCTAGAAATTTAGAGTTCGGTAGTTTGCGACCTAATTTTTTCCCTGTTGTATAGTGCTTTCCACCAAGTGCGAACTCGTAGATAATGCGCCTGATTTCGGTCGGGAGTCTTAAGAAGGGCGATTCGCGCTGATTTCGTTGTGCCCTATTCATTCGCCTTTAGTGATCTGACACATATTACTATCTAGAATTTCTTACATCTTCATGTGTATACCCGTCTTGCGGAGCATGAGAAGTCCATTGCTGTGCTTGCGGACTCCGTAACTAGTCTTTCGATTCATCAGGATTTGCTCGTGGGCGCAGGATACATTTGTCTTTGAAGCGCGCGGCGGTTGCGTGCGCCTGATTACTACGGGTGGCGACGTCCGGGCCATAGTCGAAGTGGAGAACGGAAGTGTAGAGGTGGAGGAGAATAGAGAGGAGGTGGTGGGGAGGATTTAGTGCAGAAAGTGTGCTTATGTATAGTGTGGTTTGTTAGATCTAGGGAGCGTTCACTCGCCCCACTAGCGTCTAAAACAATATGTCAGCCTAGTATTGTTGTGACTGAAAATTGTGAATATCTATCTACCTGTGAGATGAATACTAACTGCGTATACGAATAGAGGTAAGGCACACAAAATAAACGAGACCGTATAACTCCAACGAGAAAAGACCGCCATCGTCTATCCAGTGCCTCTAAATGCAGGCGAGGCACCTTCAAAAGGCATTAGCAGACTGAGGGCTGTTTCTCACCACCATTTGTCTTTATGCCTCGAAGATGACTTGGAGATCATCGTTCCTTGTCTTCTTTCGTATACGATTTACCATCACATCATAGCTGGATTCGTAGTCAAATGGAGTCTTCCCGATATACAAGTGTTTGAGTGAGGGGAACTCGCGCAGCTTCTTGAGGTCACTCATCTTCGGCGGCTCCTCAACGGGGTGCGTTCGAATTGATTCTAGTAACCATGAGCAGTATAAAGTAGCCCCATGAATCCGGACTGCTTCAATTGCATTTCGATGAGCCAGTCAGGGAATTCACTAAGAACTGAGAAGGTGAAGATGTTCAGCCTGTAGGGCAGGATCGTAGGTTCGAGATAGATTTGCCAGCAAATGAAGATCAAGGCAAAATCGTGGCTTCTAGAATTGGTCTTGCCGTGTTTCCAGTGTCCACACAGCAATTTGACACAATCGCTTACCATCTTCCTAGTCTTCCTAGCCTTGCTTTTGACTATCAACCTCTATGGCCAAGCACATATTTGTAGATTATATTCCTGACCTCCCCCGGGAGTCGTAGAAGTGGTGGCTTGATTTGATTCCTCCGTGTACTTCTCGCAGTTGAAAGTAACATCAGTAACACGCGCTTTAACCCATAGGAGGCCAAGTACTCACACACTGACACTCTTTGTCGTAGACTTCGGTTGAAGACAGTCATAAAGCTTGGTGACACGGCGCACATATTTCATGGCTGTCAACGTATAAGCTTTTGCTATTCGGTGCGGCTGTTTGCGTCTCTTTGCTAGGGCTGGTGATATCAACGCCATCTTGGGACCTGAGGTTGCGAAGCGGGATTGAAGAAGGTGGGCAGGTGTTAGGAGCTATCAAAGGTGTGGGCAGGTGTTAGGAGCTATCAAAGGTGTGATAGAATTGTTGATTGCTATTACTAACGAAACCCTACACGAAGTAAGTGAGATGCAAAAGTTCAAGATATCTTTATGCTTTGTAGCCAGCGCTAGTCCTAAAGAGGACCAGCGTGGATACGCAACCGTCAGCTAAGATTTGGGCGAGTGAGTAATAAACCTCTTCTAGTAGGAGAGAGACAGAGTGCATAGTGCCGTTTCAGTTAAACGATTTCAGGGTTATTTTTCCCCATTCTTTCAACGCATGGCTCTGAGTTAGAAACGAGTGTAGATGAGACAGTGAAAGTAGAAAGCAAAGGTAGTAAGACTGAAGCGAGCCTTCTGGATCTAATTAAGCATGCTACTCATGAGTATAGGGGAGCAACTTCAGCATAAACTTGGTAACATATGTAAAGGAAGACGAGATAATAGTCTTTGGGCCTGCTGATCGATAATTTCTTCTTGTGTAGCTCACGCCAAATGATGCTCCACCAAGAGTCATAAAAGTGAGAACTTGGGTTGATTTCACGGCGCACTGTATCTATTGTCTGCAAGTTTATATCAAATTTAGGCTCGCTGAAAGCCTACATTCTCAGGTTCTCCATCATAGATCGAAGCTCGAGATATCGACAGTCCTGGTTGTGGATGCTATTGCTGACTGCTTCGCCTGCTTGAATCCTCCTACTGATGCATGTGCCTTCGTCATCTTGAACTTTATTATTGAGGTAAGGAGTTGAGTCCGGTGTTGCAGAAAGAGGACGGAGGACGGAGTTAGGTATTTATTGTCTCTTAATGGTGACTTGCGATGGTCACTGAGCGCGGAGCTTTGCCAGTCCGACGAGACTTCACTAAACTAATTTCGCCTTGGTCGAGATTTTGCTTCTTACCGCTTAGTTGTCGCTGTACCTTGTCATAATCTAGCACGAAGTGGAAAGGTTCCGGCTCCTTCATCCCTATGTTATCGTATTACACGAGCTACAAATACAACTAACTAATGATGATAGAATCCAAAATCAAGAAGCGAATATATCGATATCATTTTTAGGGGTCTGCTTCCCTCCATAGTTCAAAAGCCCACTCAATCATGTAATGCAACGCTATGTAAATTCATTAAATAACTTATGCAGAATTTTGGTATCTCTCAACAAGCTCTTTCTCCCCTAAATGTCCCATAATGAAGGTAAGAAATCGCTCGAATATTAACAGTTAATAACACAATAGATCTTATTCTCTATGCTCACGTCTTCGGATTCGCCGGGCATCCTAGTTTCTTATTTCCCTGCTTCGGGTAACACAACCCAGAGAACAGATTCCCGCCGTAGTTCGCTGTAGATGCGAGACCTACTTTGCTCTCCTGGGTCTGGAGGATAATACATGTACCCGGGCACGACGTGCTACCCTTCCTGTTAGTACAGGGAGGTAGGCAGGCCTTCACCACTTTTTCCCCCTTAATGCCGGGACAGGTGATGGCGACAGATCGGCACTGCGATTTGCCATCAAGACACACACCACTGGTGGGGCAGAGGACAATCTCGTTACCACCAATGGGTTTTCCGAAAGCGTCGTGGAGACCGCCTGTTGGATTTTCTTCGAACTCGACTTGCTCGATGGTGGGGTTGTCTTGATTCAGGGTGGGTCTTTGGGATTCTGGCTTGGGGGGCGCGTTAGGGGTGGTATTGTTTGTAGTGGAGAAACCTGTCGAGCCATCTACGCAGAGAGATGGGTCGGTGAACGCGGCAGCGGCGACGTCGTGCCAGAGACGTGTGAAGTTGTACACGTTGGCGAGCGTGTAGTAAATACGGCAGTCGGCGGCTTCGTACTTGAACTGCAACGGAGTGGGCTCGTCCTTGCGGATCTGGTCCCGAATGTTGAAGCCTGCAAACTTAATGTACATGCCGAGCTCGCGGATCTCTGGGAAAGTGGCATTGACATTCTCATCAACAAACTCGTCGATGCTACGGGCGAAGAGAATATCATCGTCGAGTGAGAAGGCATCGTAGAGGTTGGCGCCGCGAGTACCACTGGCCGCTTGCATAGGTCCAGTTGAGGGGCGACCCCCTGCAACGACGGTCTTGACACCAGCACGAGTCATCATCTCTACAAAGAGAGTACAGGCAGATGCGCAAATTCCGTCGGTGAGGAGGACGATTTGGTCGGGATTCCACGGTCGAACGGTAATAGGCCACGCCGATTGATCAGGCAAGTACATTGTGGGAAACCACTGGTCGAAAGCGGCTTGATCGAAGACCACATTCGCTAGATCGTACTGCTCTGTGAGCGAGAAAGAGTCCCCATTTTCGTTGATTGGCCCGGAATACTCGGCCCAACTGGTGAAATTGTTTCCAGTAGCAGCGTTGAGTCGGTCAGTGATGACCCACTCGCTTGCTGCAATCTCTTGTTTGAATATAAGCTGGTCGGGGTCGTTCTCGTCCAACAGATCCCAAAAGTTCGTGATGGCAGATCCAAGCGCATTTCCCATAGGAAAACTACGCCTTCGGCTGCCGCCAAATGGCGATAAATCTGGGAAAAAGTTTTTGAACTGAAGTAAGTTAGTACTAAGGAAATATATAATGAAAGGTCTACTTACGGTTGTGTAGGCCAGCAGAGTTGCGCCACCAGGATTCCGCTGAAGATCAATAACGACATTTTTAAGGCCCTTCGAAGACGCATTACTGATGAAGAAGCTCACTGCATCAGAGAAGTTTCCAATGCTATCTGGGACTATGTCGAAGGTGGGAAGGCTCAAAACACCGGTCGAAATTTCCTCGTAAAAGTAGCCCGTCACTACACCACCGTGAGTGACTCCTAGATCGGGCTGCGCGATGTCCGGGTTCACCGGGTATGCTCCGTAGCTAGCATTGTTCCAATCTGCTGGTGGTTCACTGGGGTCTGTAAATGTTGGGGCCACAATCTTGGTGGGATCGAAGGACGCTGGAAGCTCTCCAAGAACGAAGTAGTTATAGAAATCGCCACCGGTTGTCAGAGGCCCGGTAAAGTTGGCAAGTTCGTTGTATATCGCAATCCAAATGGTGTCTAAGGGATCCGTCCCGTTCTCAAACGTAACGGTCAAATTCTCTCCCGGGTAGAATGTACCACCTCCTGAGAAAGTCGTCAAGCCTCCCTGGATGTCCAAAGCGGGAGATGACATAAGTTGGTTCCATTCTGCATGGGGCTCAACAAATCCCCAAGAATTGAGGGCTGCGTATTTGTTCAGATATTCAATAGTATCTTCGCCGTTGATAGTCTTAATGGGGGAGGGTTTCCAGCCTTGCGTTTGGCTGTCAAGGATATCATCTATAGACTAATTAGTGTAGTTCCAACTAGCTTGGAACGAACACATACCGGTAATATAAACTTTCGGCGCCTCTTTGCCATCGGCTGATACGGATGTAATTTCGAAGGGGCTACCAAACGAAAAGGCTGAAAGAGCACCGGCAGTGAGTTGCACGTGTCCGTCGTTTGTCGCATATGTTAAGAGCTGGAAGTCCGCCTCGAATGCGTATTGGTTTTTGTAGAAGCCAGAGTCAATGCGCGCCTGAATCTTCCTAAGCTCCTCCTCCACATCGACAGCGGGCTGCTGATATCCTTCCGGTGGGTTCTTTAGATATGCGAGCGTGCTCTGAAATTGCATCGTCTCATTCCAGTACTTCAGAAATCTTGATGCCACCGCAGGATTGAAGGGAACGCTTGAGAGACATTGGTATGCGTCGGATGCCCAGAATATTTGGAAGCCTTCACATGGTTAGCGACGATCAAGCGGTCACGTTCGAGATATGAGTCTCGTGGTTAGTGGGAATGCTATTTTGAGCTCAGGTAGTTGTTCTCCCACACATCGATATTGTTCACATGATTCGGCTCACCTTCTGGGCTGTTCACCGCATCGACAATATCACCGCATATCGTCGACTGGGCTGCGGGTGCTCCTGCTGTTGGCGAAGGCTCCTGGCGAGGGCTGAGCCCGTTCGGCAGCGTCCGAGCAACGACGGATCCCGCGAAGCAGAGAACCGCAAGACCTTGAGAAAGCAACATGACGGATTAAAAGAATGAACGATAGTTTGACTAACAACGAAATCTGGTTTGCGAGGGCATTTCGGACCTTTAAAGGCCCCTAACACCGTCGTGTTCTCGCTCCGCAGCCGTGGATCCTTATTAATTTGCACCATCGACGCCACCAGAATCATCAACATTGACTAGGAACAGTAATGGGGGCCGTTTTGGTGTTTCCGCCCCCAAGCTTACCCCATATGGATAACCCTGCTCTCAGGTCCAAGCTTTGGGGCTGATTATTGACCCGCCTCAGGAAACACTATAGGCCGTGCGGGAAGAAGCATCATGGCTGCGGCCCCAAAGCTTACCCTAGCCTCTCTAGTAGCGTATTGGGCTAAATTTATCTTTTCAACCTTGTGCCAAGATTGTTAGGCCTTATAATTTGACATCCTCACTTAAGCCAATCTCGAACTTATCAGGCGGAAGACTGATGAACACCATAATGGCGGGTATATCGGACTCACAATCATCGATGCATTCGGCCTTGTCGCCTTCGTATGGCATTTCCTCAGACATTTTCCCAGGTCTTTTCGATTGGTTCTTTGCACATCACGTTTTCGACAGATGGTGTAGAGATAGGGCCTGGCAGCTTCATTGTGCTGGTGGTCCTGGTTCCGGAAAGGTATATGTTGATCACTTTTAGTTCCTCTTCCCGTTGTAATAGAATACCTTGATTGTGATCAGGCTAACTGGAAACAGACAACTCTGGCTGCGCTGGTGGCAAAGCATCTGGAAGCTGGTGCTCAAGAACGACATCTCGCCGTCGTTTCAATCTTCATTCAAAAAGATGTTGTTGCGTATGAAACCTCGTTTCTCGAAGACTTTCTTGAAATAGTCTACCACAAACTCGGTGACTCATGGGCTTGCAATGAAGAAGACGAAGAAGACTTTGATGAATATCAACGGCAGCGTTACGGGAATCTTGAAGGTTGCAGGGCCAGCCGTCGGATTCATCTGATTCGCAAAGCCGTGTACTCACGTCTCGAAACCCTCGCTAAATCTGCACGTGCTTTCTTAGTACTGGATGGGATCGATCTCTGTAGCTCGACTTTATATCTGCTCCTGGATATGGAATTATCTGTGCTACAAGAGAAAGGGCTATGCATCTTATTGACCTCGCGCATTGCTGTATTTGAACAATTAGAAGCTCGCTGCGACCATAGTAACCATGGAGATGCACCTGATGACGACCCGATAGAAGAAAAAGATCGAGAAGTCTTGGATCTCTTCTTGCTCTGTCGAGTATGCGAGTCAGTTCTGTGTTTTAACTGCAGAGATGCAGGAAGGATTTGCGAAAACTGGTGGGTCTCCCCTCAGCCACTATAACATAAATTAACGCGTTCTATATAGCGACGATAACGATGCACTATATGAACCCTACGATCATGTCACCATTCCAGTCAATGTCTGTCCACCTAGTGAGTTGAAACAGTTCATCGCTTGGAATTTGGAGCGAGAACATGGAGACCTTGGACTCGGCAGTCCACACCCTCGAAAACCACCTTTGTCGGTTTTGGGCAGGTCCCTCCGCGCAGACCGGACTTCTAAAAGCGCCGAAGTGCTCGTTGACAGAATTATTGACTTGGCGTATGGAAACGTAAGCCTGGCGAAAGCACGATTGGATTTGGTCCACGAAGCGCAATCGATTGTACAAATAGAGGCAAGGCGAGACCAATTGCCGGCAAATATCGTCACCATGTTTGACGCCGGAATTAAAGGCGTTGAAGCTCAATCCCCCACAAAGCGAGATCTAGGACTCAAAGCAATCGCAGCTGCGAGCCGCGATGACCAAGGTATATCGATTCCCCTAATGCAGAGATGGCTGCATCAGTCAATATCAGTGCAGACCCGAAGTGGGGAAGACATACTTGAAGCTGCAAGAGGCTTCCTTTTGGCAACCCCGGACGACAATCCTCAGAAGATCCGCCTATTCAACACAATCTTCAATTATTATGTCGTAGAGAGATACAGCCAAGTAATTCATCGGGCTGATTCACAGCTCAGAGCAGACACTCTAAGAAGGAAAGACTCATCTTATCATGAGATGCAAGCACTATCAGAGCCAAGAGTCAGGTTTGAGCCCATGAACGTGTCCGAAGAGCCGACAGAGATTACACCATACAAATTGTTGAGGACTACAACAACCATGGACTCCATCGAGGAGGCTCCCAGTCAACCATTCATTCTTCGGAAGGGAACGAGGGCCTGGTATTGATATCGCAATGCAAACGTGGGACTCGAGACGCTTCCCGTACACATAGCAGACACCCCCCTTCCTTCCTCGTACAAAGCAATGGAGACCTGGCCTTCTACTTTGTATTACTCGGGAACAAGAAGCCCCACAGAAATTTGAGTATCCGAGGTCTTAATCCAGCCAAAATTTTCGCCCATACTTAGCGTCATACTTGTCTATTGGAAGAATTCTGCTCTCATACGTCTCTTGCATTTTCTCGAAGACAATGCGACTAGCATTGCGGAAGTACAACGCCCCCGTCCTACGAAAGTGGTGATTTCCAGCATCCTTCATGAGGATTCCGACTCCAGACACCAAGAAATCCGAGTTGACGCTGTAATCTTCTGGCTCGGCATAATCCCCCAATTCCTTGATTTCTTCCTCCAGATTCTCATTGACACCGTCAAAGAGGGTGTTCGTCGGCTTGTTGACCTGCTTTGCCGATAAAACGCAAAAGTAGGGTTTCTCATCCACCAACACTCCGATTTTTGGTTTAGTGTCGGGGAACACCTGTAGTTCAGCTTGGGACAGCCCAGGAAGCCTTAGGAGCCACCTTTTTGTTGCGTTGTCCCATTCTATTGGGGCTCGACCCACGTGTCCTTGTATCTGAATTGATCGACTATGGAATCTGGGCTCGGCATCCTTATCGACCTTTTCAATCTTTTGGTGCTCTGCAGTCGACCCACTCTCAAGCTCCTCTTTCTTCAACTCCTTGTATCGTTTCTGGATCTCGACGATGCCGTCACTCATTCCTCTAGTTTGGGTAGGCGGGGCTTCATCGCTCAACCTAGGCATTGGTGCGTAACGCTTCACCCCAACTAGATCAAACGCCAAGGGGCGATGGAAATGGTCTTTTACTGTGTAGTGCGGAATGATGGTCAAATGATCGGGTACTTCTATCGCTCCATCCATCGAGGCCCACGACCAAGATGGAATATCTCGCGATATCCACTCATCTGTGGATTCACTGGGCCGCACCTCCATGGTGCACTCAGCAACGCGCCAGGCCAACTGATCCTCCAAGTTTTTCTCCCATAAGCCGGCACCGTACTCGACACCCATAGCATCACGCACGAGCTTTGCTATGCCCCACATGGCGATTAACTTGTCTCTCCCTTTGGTTAGCGCACAACTCGTATATTTTCGGACCGCCGTTTTCCAGAATGCCTCGAGAGAATCATCGTTCGCGCCCGCCAGAGGTTCCTGGCTCTCCTCAGGCTCCTGCAATCGTCCACGCCAGTGCCGGTCTGGCCCAGCTGCGCCGTCCATGGGTTGTGGGAGTCCTGCTGGAAGTGTTTCGCAGGCACTCAGTGATGGACAATCCCAGAAGACTTGACGATTTGCAAAGTGTAGGATACGAGGTGCCAGCATACGTTCTTTCTTCGGCGTCAGTAACAGTCTCTATCTTCCATATTAAGACTCACCTTGAAACACCCATCCCCGGCGATACAAGAATGTCTGCAGCAGCTCGCTGTCCCACAAATCCTCAGGGACTGCTCGCCAAGCTTTCTTCCCAAACATGGCCGAAAGCTCTTTGGGCTGATATCGAACGGGTAAAACATCATTCGGATCCCTTTCACGAAACAAACCACCCCTACTATCCTGCGAATCCACAATAGCCACATTACAATAGCTATTTCTGTACACCTGATGCATCTTATTCGCTTCACTCATGAAGTCTCCATCCGGACCCTGAATAATGCACAGACTATCAATCCAGATATATCCAACATCCAAGAATCTAGCCACCTCGATTGCCTCTTGGAAATTCTTCGTAAACAGGCTCCAGGGCACGCCCTCTTCCATGAATTGTTTCCGGGTCTCGGGCTTGAGTTCTACAAATTTCAAGAGGCCCCAACAGTGCGACAGCGAGATGTAGGGTCCGCGTACGGGCGTTGCTGCAGTTTCGATAACACGGATAGGACTTTTGGGGGGCCCGGAGATGTCGAGGAGACGTGTCGGAATGAATTGATTGGGGCCGGATGTAGCTCGGCGTCTTTTGAAACAGCCGGGATGTGTTACGTTGCAGGTTTCTACCCATTTCTTGATTTGGTGGCCGCCTGAAATTGAAGGGTTGGTGGATGGACTGAGTTCTTTAGCGGTTGGGAGTGACCCGAGATCTGTAGGGCTATTAGCAAGGGAGAAGTGGGAAGCTTAAATAACGTGGTGGACTAGATAGATGATTGCATGTTTGAACAGTATAAATGCGGTCATAATTGGGAATATCTCCTCACCATCTTCGGGAAACAAATAAAAAGTCCTCGTCGGTAACTCTATCTCTGCTGCCTCTCCCTGTCCTTGCCTCTCATACTCTCCCTCCTCCCTCACAATCTGCCGAAACGTAACAACAACTGTCTCGCCGCTCTCCCTAATCCTTGCCAAGCTCCTGATACTCCATCGATACAGCGGCCACTCACTCTGCCTCTTCTCGTCTTTCAATCCCGGTCCAAGGGCCTCGATGTCGGAGCGGAGTGTCCAACAAAACAGGCAGCGCGGTAATATTCTCCCGGGATGCTGATGACTGAGAGGAGAACGGGTGGCGGAGGGTGGGTCTTCATCAGATTCCCACTCCGAGGAGGCTACGAGGGAGGAGTAGGATAGGTGGTGCTCATCCCATGATAAGGGCGATGCAAGGACAGAGGTTTGGCAGTAATTGCATAGCTTCATTTTGATTAGTCCTCAGATTTCCCACCTCTTTTTATGATCAAATTCTTCCTTCTATACACCTTAACCCTACTAATACCTCAAGTAACACTAAAAAGCCTTGTGAGCGCTTACGTGACCAAGCAAAGGGTTTGTTGCTTGGTCAAGGCTTACACAAGCTGGCTAAACGAAGCTTATGCGAATTAGGTCAATGGGCACACTTATCGCCAAGCCTCTTAATTTTATTGCTTGTATCAGCCTAATCATGGGGACCGCGTTGGTTATGCATTATTGGGCGGCGCACTGGTGAAGGGGCGAACAGAATTGTTCAAAGGCTGCGGACAGTGCTGCCTAGGACTGAGGATTATGAGGAACGGAGGGGAGGCCAAGTTGGAAAGAGGGTTTTATGCTCATGCTAGTATGTAGAAGGAAGAGGAGGGTGGCCGATGAAGTCGAGGGGCTGCAATGCGAATTGAATCGTTTTCGTTAGTGTGGTGGGGCGCGGACGGGTGAATGTATTAGTCAGCAACAGCCGATTTGGATTCGGAACATCATTTTTCCCGATTCCATTTCGTTGTGCTTTTTCTGCTAACCATATTTTTCTTCTGGTACGAGGTAAGTCGAAGTGCCACTGGATAGATAGGGTTCCTGATGATTTTGGAGAATAATTAAGGGACTACCTAATACCATCAAACACAAGGCAAGCCAGATAAGTCATTGAAGTTGGAGACAATTCATTACTCTCACTATCCTACATGCTAAATACCTAATATTAACCTACCTTCCCATTCGTCGAACGCCCATCATAAAATTTCCTAATCCCATCCCGATGACAAAAAAGTAAAAACATACAACAGAGAAAAACGACCAAGAACTTTTCCCGCAATTCCCCAGCCCCTTGCTATTGAACAAGCAAACCGTCGAACCCCCCGATCCTCGGGTCAGCGTACTTAATGGCAAGAGGCCGAGAGAGTGGTATCATTCCAATCATATCCATGCCCATGCATCCATCATTCTTAACCAAAGGAAAACGTGACGCAATGTTGTGTAGTGTGAACAATGCCTTTACTTCTTTCCGAGCAGTCCACCAACAATGGGGATATTGCTCGCGCCACCCCCCTTCTTCTTCTCCTTCTTACCACCACCCAGCATCTCGGTCAAGCTTCCAAGACCAAGACCACCGAGCAGCTTATCAATACCCAGACCGCCAAGAAGACCGTTGACTAGGCCGCCGAGACCCAGGCCATTGAGCAGCTTGCCGACCAAGTTCAGCACACCAGTCAGCAGCAGGCCGACGGCAGCGATGATTTGGAAGAGCGGCTCCGTGAGCAGAGCCCATAGCGGGTTGAGCTTCTTCTTTGCGTGAGGCATATCGGCAATCTTCTTCTTAGCGTTATCGATGGTGGTGACGACCGTGGTAGTGATCTCCTTGAGGAGGTCTGCTAGACGGTACTCCTCGGGTGTGGCTTCGCGGGTTTCAGAACGGCCCTTGGCTTGTGCGGCAATGCGGCCGTCGGGGTCGAGACCTCGGAGCGAGCCGTTGCATTCTTGTAGGATGCGGCCGCCCTCTTCGATAAGCGGCTTGACGTTGTTGACGAGTTCTTCTTCGTCAAGCTCATCGCGGGGAGTACGGTCGGCGGCTTCGATGTACTAATATAGTTGTTAGTATGACAACATAGTGGGGGATTATGAAGTGATAACATACCTCTGTGATCTGCTTCATGACTGGCTGGACGCGCTCGAGAGTCTGCTGGCAGATGTTGCCCATCTTCTCAGCGAGCTCAGCATCTTCACGCCTCTTCTTCTCATCATCAGTCTCCTCAGTGTCTTCCTCCTCCGCAATGTTCTCGAGAAGTGTGACCTCGCCAACTTTGTTACCATCGTTGTCGACGACATAGCCGTTGTCATCAATCTCGAGACCTGTGCAATGGCCAAGGTCGCCAGCAGTAAGACGGCCGATGAGATCGCCGTTCTGGTCGCGTACCTCACCCTCCTTGTTGACGTGCATGCCAGACATGGGGTTGATGCGGCGTTGCTTCTCTTCGGGCTCCCATCGCTCAGCCTTGCCGATGACGTTGCCGTTCTTGTCATTGATGTCGCCGTCCTCATCGACCTTGTGGCCAACAAGCTTCTTGACATCACCTTCGATGACACGGCCAATGACAGTGCCATCTGCGGTTTGAACGGTTCCATCCTTGGCAATTGTGTTGTTATCGAAACCAGCGAAGGGTCCCTCGGGGCCGGAATTAGCGCCCTGGACGAGCTCGGCCTTACCGATGACGTTTCCAGCGTTGTCCCAGATTTGTCCCTTTCCGTCAACCTTCTTGCCGATCATGGTGGATGGGTCGCCCTCAGAAACGCGGCCGAGGATGGTGCCATTGGCATCGACGACGTTTCCAGCTTTGTTGACGGTGCAGCCGGCAAGAGCGCTGAGATCGATCTCTTCAGGATCCTCCTCAGACCAGGGTTCGGCGTGGCCCTTAACGTTGCCGTACTTGTCGATGATGTCGCCATCCTCGTCTACCGTGTGGCCAACAAGCTTTTTGTGGTCGCCCTCGGTGATCTGGCCAACTCTATTACCATCGACATCTTCGACGAATCCGTCCTTGACAACGCGTAGGCCTTCATAGCCCGCGAACGGACCCTCAGCTTTGGTAACGCGCTCATTCTCGGGTATGAGTTCGCAGCGGCCAACAACCTTGCCTGTGTCATTGTGGATTTGACCTTCGCTATCAGATTTGCGGCCAGCGAGATCCTTCAGGTTACCTTCAATAAGACGACCGACAGGAATACCATTGGCATCGACAAGGTAACCTTGCTTGTTGAGAGCGAGGCCATCGAGGATTGATAGATCATCAGGAACGGGTTCCTCCTCGTCCTCGAGTGGCTCGGCATGGCCCTTGACGTTGCCGTACTTATCCAGGATGTCACCATCTTCATCGACAGCCATGCCAACAAGACGCTTAGCATTGCCCTCAACAATTTGGCCGACAATATTATCATCTTCATCAGCAACTTTGCCATCAGCAACGACACGAAGACCCTGGAGACCGGCGAAAGGTCCTTCAGGCTTCGCCTCGCGCTCTTCAAAGGGGATGAGCTCGACACGCCCAATGACCTTACCGGAGTCGTTCCAGATTTGGCCTTGGTCGTCAAGCTTCTTGCCCGCGAGCTCCTTAGGGTTGCCCTCGACGAGACGAGCCACGGGCACACCCTCATCGCCGATGACGTTGCCTTGCTTGTTGACAGTTTTGCCTTCAAGGCTCGAGAGGTCGACGGGGTCTTCCTCAGCTGGCGCCTCCTCTTCAGGCTCCTCATAGCGTTCAGCGTGGCCGACAACTGAGCCCTTCTTGTCGAGAATGTCTCCGTCTTCGTCGACGGCACGGCCGACGAGCTTCTTCGCTTCGCCCTCGACGACCTTGCCGACGCGGTTGCCGTTCTCATCCTCAACAAAGCCGTCCTTGACGACAATGAGACCCTCGAGGCCAGCGAATGGCGCTTCCTCGTCGGGGTCCTCGACGGGGAGAGTCTTCGCACGACCAATGACGTGGCCTTTGCTGTCCCAGAACTGGCCCTCGGCATCGGCTGTAATGCCAGACTTCGAGAGCTTCTTAGCGTCACCCTCGATGAGTTCACCAACAATGACGCCCTTGTCGTCGATAAGCTTGCCGGCTTTGTTGACCTTAAGGCCGTCGAGAATAGAGAGCGGTGGTAGGTCTTCGCCGGCTTCCTCCGCAGCCGCCTCGGCACCTTCCTGGGCCTCCTCGGCACCTTCCTGAGCTTCCTCGGCATCCTCCTTGGCTTCTTCGGCTTCTCCGACGGCCTGTTCGACCATCTGGGGGAGCGTTTTGACCTTGCCAAGAACGTTTCCGTCCTTGTCAACGACCTCACCCTTTTCGTTGATCTTCTTACCAGCACACTCCTTGACGTCTCCCTCAATAAGTTCGCCGATGGGCTCACCATCCTCGTTGAGTACTTGCCCCTTCTTGTTGACCTTCAAGCCCTCGAGAACGTCAATGTCGGGGGTGATCTCTACTTCCTCCATCTCGGGTTCTTCAACTTCGCCAAGCCTTTCCTTGAGTTCCTTCATGGCTTCGAAGGCAGCCTCGCCAGAGACAACTTCGGCCTTTCCGATGACGTTGCCCTCCTTGTCGACAACTTCACCCTTCTCGTTGATGGTCTTGCCGGCGCAGACCTTGGCATCGCCCTCCTTGAGCTCGCCAATTTCCTCGCCTTCCGCATCAAGGACCTTGCCCTTCTTGTTGACCTTGAGGCCTTCGAGGATGCGGATATCGAGAGCTCCGGCAGCAGCCTCCTTGAGCTTGTCGGCGGCGCCCTCAGCAAGTTCAACCTTGCCGAGCACGTTGCCTTCTGCATCAACGACCTCTCCCTTGTCGTTGACAGTGAGGCCCTTGACGTCGTTAATCTCGCCCTCGGCAAGCTGACCAATGACCTCTCCATCATCATTGAGGATGTCACCGTCAGAATTGATTTGCATGCCCTCCAGGGCTTCCACGCCGGGTAGCTCTTCCTCCACACCCTCGGCGGTCTCTTCAGCGCTTTCCTTGGCGCCGTCAACTGCGCCCTCGACACCTTCTCCGTCGACGAGGCCGCCTTCTGCTTCGCCCTCTTCGCCTTCCTGCTCGTCTTCATCCTGGTCGACGAGCTCGGCGGCGTCGGGGTGGAGTTCGGCGCGGGCAATGACATTACCATCGTCGTCAAGAATCTCGCCCTTCTCGTTGAACTCCTTGCCTTGGATGGCGGATGGATCACCCTCGACCAGTCGTCCAACAAAATCGCCGTCTTCATTCAGGATTTGACCTGACCTATCGGCGGTCAGACCCTTCAGAATGCTAATGTCGGGCAGCTTGGGGCCACTGGCATCGGCCTCTCGCTTCTCTAGCTGCTCCTTTGCTGCGTCGGGGAGAAGCTCGCAGCGACCGACGAGATCGCCATCATCATCAAGGATCTCGCCGTCGTCGCCAATTGCGTAGCCGGCAAGGTCTTCAGCGTCGCCCTCGACAAGTCGGCCGATAGGGTTGCCGTCCTTGTCATTGACTGTGCCCTCCTCATTGACCTCGAGGCCCTTGAGGACTGAAAGGTCGGGGGTCTCCGGGAGGTCTTGACCAGTTGTGTCTTCCACGGATTCTTTCACGCCATCAGCAGTATCCTCGGCGTTGTCTTTGGCGCCCTCAGACTTATCCTCGACGTCGCCCTTGACACCGTCTGCAGTCTCTTGGGCGTCGCCAGTGGCGTCTTGAGCGTCGGTAGTAGCGTCCTCCGCCGCGTCTTCCGCATCATCACCAGTCTCCTTTGCGGCGCCAGCTGGGTCGTCCTTTGTCTTCCCAGCGAGGCTCGATGCTTTGCCAGTAAGTCCCTCTGACTTCTTCTCCGCGTCGTCGGCGGCGTCTGTGGCGTCATCCTCGGTGTTGTCGTTAGTCTCAGCATCATCTCCGGCTTTTTGTGTTGCGTCATCACCCGTCTCCTCGGCGTCTTCGGTGTCGTCAATCGGCTTCGGCTCCGCTTGCTCGAGCTCGTCGCCCGCTTGTGATACCTTGCCTGCGGCGTCGTCGGAGGCTTCAGTGGTGGATTCCTCTACTTGACCTTTTGTGTCTGCAACGTTTTCGGGGGCATCTTCTGCTTTCTCGCGCAATGTCTCATCTGATGGCTTCTGAGGCAGATTGGGGATATCTGACTCGTCCTTTTCCGAGGCTTTTGATGATGGTTTGACTAGCTTGGGAGCAGATGATGGTGGCTTTCGTCCGAGCTTAGTAGGAGTGCGGGGGGTGTCACTCTTTCCTGCTGCTGGGGAAGGCATATTGGCGGTTTTGTCGTCGTTGTCGTCGTCTTCTTCAAGTGGTTCTCTAGTAGTTCGAAGTGTGCGCTGCGAGGTGATGGACGCAGTGCTCGAAATCGATCGTGAGCGTACTGAGCGGGGGGAGTTTCTGTTTGGTGTGGGGGGAAATGAGTAGTAGGTGTAGGAGTTAGATGAGTTTTCTGTCATATATCAGTTGACGAATGCTCGTCTTTTAGAGCAAAGGAAAGACTGTGGGGGATCGGAGAGGGCTAGGGATTTATGGAGGAATTGGCCAAACTTTTGCAGCATGACGTAGCTTCGTAGAGCTCAAGATGATAGTACAGGGGGAGCTCGCGCCGCAATTACGCTGGGAGGGTAGGCGAAACTTGTTTTCGAGGCTTGAGATTGTCCTGTGTGCAACGGTGCTGTAAGGAAGAGCACATCATTGCGTCACTTCACCAGCCTCGAGCGGGGCGTCAGCTCCAGCGGCGGGAGCCTTTGGGAAGCTAGTGCGACACGAACGGCTACATGCCGCTTTTGTGCTGTGGCTGGGCCGGGGTATCAGGCAAATCGACGATGCAGGCTTTAAAAGAGCTGCCAAGTTTGTCCAGTCTGACGGCTGATGGGCTTGAAGCATGATGCTGGATTTGGAAGTTTGAAGCACTCTTCGCAGCTGTGCTGGTGAGTCTTGGGCACTGCTCCATTGTAATCAGCGCAGAATATCCAGTACGAGATGATGAGCATCTGTTCTCTTTGTGTTGCCGTCCCCCTCTTCTCACCTCCAGCGTCTATCTCGACGTCGAGCATGGCCCTGGCTCGATCTGCGTCGCTGTGGCGTTCTTCCCCACCGAAGCTTCCCATCGAAGACTTGCATCCCAGGCGCTCCCCTGCCGCCCTATCAGCATGTCTCAAGTCTGTGGCGACATTTGCACCGTCCAGCCAGAAAGCTGGTTCAAGCAGTGTGCTCGAAATGATATGACGTCGTCGAGTTGCAGCGCGTGCTGGGATGTACCCTGTCGTGGCTCGCGTGAGAGCCCAGGCTTCGCCGATCTCCACATCTCACCCCCCTCCAACCGTGCGAACGACGGCCTGGCCATGGAGAATTCACTTTCCGCATCACGATTTGGGCCACACGGCATGGAAATTGGAGGGAGTGCTTGTGCGGCCGCCCGCCCTCGGTTAGAACAAAACCTCAGCGTCGCCCATCACCTGCCATCCCACATTAGCATGCGCTTGGGCAGGTGAGGAAGGCGCCACGGCGGGGGTTGGTTTCAACTAAAAATCCGGTTCCTGAGCCAGAGCGGCGGACATGTCATGTTGTCACTTTGATGGAGCGGCTGCTTGGGAGCGCCTCAAGCAAGTTAAGACGACTCTAAGGGCAGAGTGGCACTGGATGGCTTGTGGCTCGGAATCGCGAACCGAAACGGTGCGTGGATATTAATGGAGCAGATGATGTCAGTGGGAAGGTTTAGACGGCAGAACGCGTGTGTGGCCAACTTCTCGCGCCCGGGATCTCCACTCATGCGGTAGGCTCGGATGTACCTTCGTATCGGGTTTCAAGAGCTCCAGCAAACGGCGATAAGTGCATTCATAGCGCCGTGATCAAGTCATGGCTATTACAAGTATTACCGAGAAGCCGTTCAGGGCGGTTGCGGGATATCGAAAAACGCAGAACTAACCATGCATCAACGCCGTGTCCAATGCTCATCCTCCAGAATAATGTAGAACCGTAGCCCCAAAGCTCAAGCTGCCGTAACCTTATCACGTTTCCCGCTGGGAGGTATCCCGCTCTCAACGTCCTCGCCTGACCTACTTAGGACTTCTTTGTGCTTCTGCTCCCTTGGCACCCTCAACTCGTCTTTGGAGGAGATGGACCCCCCACGCATCTTCCTCCAGATCTTCCGGTGCCAGCTGTTCTCTTTTCGCGTTGCTTCTTCTCGCTCAGCATTGGCAGCTAGCAGTTGACGCTCTTTCTCTGCACTCTTACTCTTGTCCTTTGCTTCCTCGACCTTTTTCTGGTGCTCTTCTGGGTGCATCACCTTCGTCTCGGCATCCGATATGTGCTGGACGCCGTGTTTGAATTTCCGGCGTGTTTTCACATACGCTTCGAGACCAACTAGAACAGCATAGGAGCGTGATATCGAGACCCGTGACATGTCTACTCCGTTGTCCTGCAGGGAATGAACGAAGGCGCGGAAATTCTTTGTTGGCGGGCGATAGTGGCCTGAGAGGGGCGAGAGGCGGCGCAGTTGACCGTCTTTGATCTTGATGAGTCCGGCGGCCGAGATGCGAGCGCCATGGAGGAAAGAACTGTGCTGGAAGGCACCAGATTGCTTGATGCCGAGATACAGGCGGAAAGAAGTGTCTGCAACCTGTTCGAGGCCCAGTTAGTACCATAGGAAGCTATGGTCGTAGATTACTTACGAAAATCCAGGAGTTTGGCTTCACAGAGCCTCTTAATAAGTGATTGAGAACCGTCGCTGCGGAAACATACTTGATCTTGGACAAGCCCTTAGCCCTGTCAAGATCATGGTTCACATAGTGCTCCCCCTCAACACCACTGTGCTCCGACGAATCCGAAGAGCTCGAAGAGGCATCTGAGTCTCGCTGACCTCCGTCATCGATTCGTCCGCCAGATGAAAAGGCCGGAGTGGCGTCATCTTTTGGTACTATGCCGTTCACACTGTCTTTGTACTCCATCGTGGTGCTAATTCTTTCTCCATTCTTCGCCCAACACAACCGTCCTTCTTTGTCGATTTTGACCAAATACTTCATGCGCTCCTCCCGCGTCAAGTACCGCACCTGCTCCTTCTCCAGCCTGTCCCTCGACACGGTCGGATGCTCGAAGTACTTTCCCGCCCCGTAGTCCAGCCAATAGAAGAAGTTCTCGTTTGTTTCTTGTTTCTTCCAGTGGTCGTGATATGCTCTCAGATTCGATCCATAGCGGTGTTTCTGGTCTACCATCTCCAGAAAGTACTGGAGATCCATCATCTTGGCCGTCTTTTCGCGCTCTGCCTTCTGGTGGGTCTTCTTCCGCTTGTATTCTGCCCTTTGCTCGGGGCTCATTTCGTTCTCGTCTTCGGAGGGGTCGGAGGGGTCGTCGCCGCCTGCGCGTCGTGCTATCTCGCCAACTCGCTTCCAGTTCGAGCGCGCAATATCCGACATGGCCCGCGAGCGCTCTTCCGGGGAAGACGGGGGCTCCGACATAGCAGACGTAGGGCGCCGCTCCGAGCGTGATTTTGGGCTTGTGGCATTGCGCCATCTCGCTTTGGGGGTTTAGTATCAAGCTCGTGTACGCTGGTAGACAGAGGAAGGGAGCTGACCCTCTTTGATAGCCTGCGCAATTGAACCTATGAGCCAAAATATACGAGGAAGCAATTCGGACGCTCATACCTCAGTCCAGCGGGCGCTAGGATCCAGACCCATTCCTTCGAGCTGTCTTCGCGATCTGTATCCACGGTAGTTGCGCTGTATAAGCTCGGCGGCCTGCTTCTGCTGTTTGTGTTCTACGGGCGCAAGCTCCTCCGTGGGGCCAGGTGCAACATCACGATACTCGGCAGCCTCGTCCGCGGGTGCTGGGGCTTCTACGCTCGACATGAGTACGCTCGAATTGACTGCGCACATCCGGCGTACCATGCGGGGCCGTTTTCATCGCAGATGGGTGGTAGCGCTAGTCCGAGATGATCCCTGCTAGTGCCTTGTCTCGGCAACTTCGGAAGGTGCCCAACCACCGCCAACTCAACAACGGGTTTTGTCGCGGAAGAATCAAGACGGCATCTTCTCACCGGAAATGAGGTACGTAGGCAAACTCATATTAATACTTGGTTTTGGTGACCAATCTACGAGAACTTGGTACTCATTCTTCTTCCCATTTGTTAAGCCCTGTCACCTTTCTGCTCTTTCAAAGTCAGAGACAATCTCATCATTCAGAATCTAGTCACCGAAATTCCGCTATAGTGCGACGAAACAGTGTTTGCTTACACGGCCCGGGTTCGTAAAGCCTTTTGGGGCGTGCAAATCGATGACGAGGTGTTCAATAAAGCTGTAGAGATCAAGGAGTAATTGAAATCAATGGTCTCAGACAGCACATTTCCCAATGCGGAAAACGGTCTTGATTTTTCTCCATTCGATTCTGAGAGTAGGTGAAAATGAGCACCCGTGTTATACTCAGCTCTTTCGTGTGAGCTAGCCTTTCTCTCTCCTCGAGTGCGTCTCAGCAAACGGTGCTCTCACAAGTGTTCGCTCCATTTAAAGAATGCGAAACCGTCTACCAAACTTCCCGACTTGCTCGTTTTTGACGCTAGAGCATACAACATACCTACAGTTGCTGTTTTCCCTATTCGCTTCTTCCCCAGCCACCACGTTCTCCTTGCCATCCTCTGAATACTCCGCTCTTTCTTTGACTTGAATAGGCGGCTGTGTGAAAGTGAACGTCGCAATAGTGTTTGCCATCACGAAAATCGTTCTCCTTACCAAGATGACCGGATACGAAGATCCATGGATCGGGTAGTCCTTGTTCGAATAATCGCGGATACCCTTGATCGCGCCCGCATTACCGTATTGTTCTCATTACTCTCCCTCTCGTCTACCCAATCGATGTTATCTTGAAACTATATCCCGGGATTGATATACTATCCCCACTCACCATCCTACGTAAAAGAACAGCGTCATACATGAACTAACACACTAGGGATCCCTTCAAGGAATGCTTGTTGATGAAGTTCATCGCCTCGGAGAAAATTGGCTTCAAGTTCATCAATCCCCACGAACAGACCCAACGTCTGGAAATGGTGATAATACAGCTTCCGCATTGCCACGTCCTGAAATTCCGGACATGCCATTTTCTCGCCCAGCAACCAGCAGTGAAGCGACGGAATCTCTCGCATGTCTAGGTCGGTATCTTCTACCGCGCACTTGCATGTTAGGGCCCAGTGCGCGAGGAAGCAGAAGGCGACGGTCATTCCCGTAGGTCTCGTAGGGAGGATGAGCTCATGGTATGGTTTCTGCTTGTCGAAGAGGGTGTTCTTGTAGAGGGCTTTAAGTGTGATGTAGCAGAGAGAAAAGACGCGTGTGGGGGGTAGCCGAAGGGATAACTTTCGTAGGAGGGTTGACGGCGACGAGAGATTTGTCGTTGGCGGAGATAGGCATGGTGATTTTGGGGAGGATGAGAACGGGGGCCATTTTGGATGTGTTATTGATTGGAAGGAAAGTAAGCTATCGGCACACATAATCAAATTTACGATGGGGAGGAGTCTCATGAAGCCCAGTCGGTACGTGCTCATCTCAATCTAGGCTACTCAAAAGAAAGTTCTCTGTTTTCTAACGATCGACCACAAGATTCCATCAAGCCAAGAGAAATGAAATTTACCAAGTATGTTCTTCGTGTATCTCTCAGTCAGTGCTGTGTACTGTGATGCTTTTGGCAGGAACTATGGCCTGGAGAGCCTTGATGAAATCTCGCTGCAGCACTGCCTTCATGTCGTCATTGAGCGGGAAATCGTGTCTGCGACCTCGTTGGAAAAAGCCTCACCGAAATAACCGAATATGCATCTCGCGGATATTCCTGTGCCCCTTCAGTCCGCCTATAATTGGTATCATTGTATTGTATTTAAAATTGAACAATTCACATGTACACCCGCTTGTAGAGTATAATATGATCTGTTCCTAGAGATGTTCTAGGGGGTATACCGAAAAAATATCCACAATGTCGAGGCCAAGATCCAGTCGGGTCAACAAAGAGAGTCCAGTAGAGAGGATTGTGATCGTCGTATTGAGATCGGTTGCGACTAAAAGGGTCAAGCTACTAAAATTAAGCCGATGATATTGGTGTTCAGAAGACATGTTCTTGAGGTATTGTAATAGCTCTATAAATCTCTAAGAATATTCGTCCTATGGAATCATGATCTTTCGGTCTTGTTCAAGACCTGCAGGATCAATGAGACCTTGTAACGTGAAACATGGAAGAAACACGTGTTTGGTCTGGGTCCGATATTCGATGAGAACCTGTTGAAGGAATGACTGCAGAATAAATCGATGAGGTTGCTGCTTGGAGACAAGAGTGACTAGTGGGGATGATACGTTAGCACAATTCTGATAGATTAGGGTTTAATGCGGTAGAGAATATGGAGTTTGTACATCTAGTTGACGTAAAGCGAACGTTTGGACCAAAGAGGCACACTTGGGCCTCATCGTGGAGAGTCCCCTTCACTTACTTCAGCTTCTCTAAAATATTGAAGGCACCACACTCTGGGGATGTTTCGTCGGCGGCTAGAGTAATGCGAACGTCATCTTTGTTGTCCATCAAGGCGGCTTTGAAAATCGCTTGCTTAAGTTCGGCTGGGAGTCGCTCCAGTGCAGACCGTGAGCCTCCTGTGGAGTGCATGATAGTCGACGAATGAAAGAGGAAGGCTATCCAGGCGGAAGGTTCGTGAGAGGGGAAGGCTGGAAAGTTGCCACAAAGCTTGGCAGTGGAGGGCTGCAATCAATAATGAAGTGTGTGTGTACATAGCTCATGGGTTTGGAGAGCCGATCCATGCTAGTGAGTGAGAATTTTTAGCGGCCCGACTGAGTATGTATGTGATGTTTCCTCAATGGCTTCATTCTAGTGAGAACGGAAGAGGATTTAAGAAGCCTGCTTAGTCCGTTTCATTTACTCAGCAGGACTTTTATCATGCATCCTGAAGTGGTCTTGCTTATAAATGGCTCTAAATGTATCATCCTTGGCATATGAAATTGATGACTTCCAAAAGATGAATGTTACCAAAATATTTAGCAACATTATGCCACGCGATAACTCTCCGCCAGAACCTTTCCTCGCAACCGCCTCAAAAATTTATCCTATAGCTCCTTCCGCAGATCCCCCATAAATGGCATATCAGGCTGTACGCGACGTTCGATGGAACCCTCCAGAAGATGCGAATCGCGGTCTGCTTGATGCCCGTGGAAAACCTGAGATCGCCCAATCGCCTAATCGCCCCAAAGTGCACGACTCTTTCTACTCGCATTTTCTTGCACGAGAAACGCTGCCCGAAGAGGTTTGAAGGAGATACTACGCGTTGGAGTATCTTTGATCGGGAAGACTCTCGAGAATTTCTAGGCTCAGGTCGAGCTGTTTGAACACTGGGAAAGTGGAGCTGATTTGTTGTGCAGTCAGATTCATGCCCTGATTGAGAACCCTCACCTAATCTCCCACCTCATCACTTGCTTCGTTCAATCTTGACTCGAACTTGAATCTTCACTTCTTACGTTTCTAGTGTCTATTTATTTACAAAACTCTCATCATCTATATATCTTCCTTTCAACCCGCGCCATCCAGCCATGTCTTGTAAACCGCCTCCTATTTAATATAATAACAAACCAACCCAATCCCCACTACCACTTTTACATCTCAAATCTCACCCAAATACAGAACCCCGATTTTAGGGTTCCTTCTAACCTGGGTGACGCACTCCTCCCTACCCACACCCGTCGACAGCTTTCTTTTCCCTTTATTCTTCTTTGCGGTCTTCTATTTCATCTACGTCCAAATCACTATACTAGCGTGCGCTTTAGCGACGGGAATTGGGAGCCGGATTTACGTATGTTAGACGTGGTATTTTTGGGGGGTCAAGGGAGTTGTGCTGAGCTCTTATGAGAACGGAGGAGAACGGGCGGAGCAAAGGAGTACTGAAGAGGCAGGAGGGAATGAGGAAAACGGGGATAGGAGGAAGGCATCGATGGGAGTTGTTGGGTGAAGATGCTAGACAAGTGGGGCATGGGGATCGATTGATTTGGATAAACGTAGGAATTGTGGATATCAGACTTCGAATGGAATACCGTTTTCCATGCAACAAACACTGCAAATCAACTATCGCACGCTCTTCCCAGACTTGCTTTTCTTCTTCTTGCCACCCTCCTTGAACCCTTCAACCTCCTTGTATGCTTCTGCCACTGCCTCGCCTGCCTTTCTCTTCTTGTCCTTTCCTGTCTTGACGCTGACTACCATGCTGCTTTTTGAGCCGCCGTCCTTGGTTGTCTTAGCTATGAGGCGTTCGGCTTCTGTCCAGTCGGCAGTGCCAGTTGAGATCTCGTATCTGGTAGTTGTGCATCAGCGGCGGACACGCAAAGCGATATCGGGGTAAACTTACTGGCCTAATGGCAGCGCATCGATCAATCCCCGAGCTCTCTCTCTTTCCTCGTTGTCGAACTCATCTCCACCCTCTTTCAACTCCTCATCGAGATCCTTTTCTAACGGCCGGAATCTCTGATCGGCTCCGCCTTCTGTATCACCTCCATCCTCTTCGGTTTCCATAGCCGCAGGCATCGTTTGCTCGACCGCACCTTCGACGATAGCTCGGAAAGCTAACGACACTTTCCGAATGATCTTGACGAACATTGCCATGAGTTGGCTCATATTTAGTCCTAGCTCTTTCTCCAAATCTGAGAACTCCTTCCGCTGCAATCCTAAAGCGAGAAGAAGGGCAGTTTGTACACCGCTCAGCTTGACTAGCCCCTTGAGCCTTCCGGTGAAGTACAAAGAGGAGATCGAGGGTAGAAGGTCGAGAATGACGCGATAGTCAAGCATGTTGTTTGCATACGAGTCTAAGCGCTTGAGATCGTAGGCGCTGAATAAAGCATCGAGTTCTGATTTGGTGATTGGTCTTGCCGCTAGGTCAGCATCCAATTTTGAGCCCGCGGAGGCAGATTCGTCAATTGATAGTGCCGTTACGGAGGAAAAGACCTTGAATTGGTAAGACAAAAGAGAGATGAAGCGGCGTTGGAAGTCCTTGGCGAAAGCGGCAACCCAGCTACCATCAGAAGAAGTGGTCTCGAGAGATCGTAGCATCACGCATGTGTGCTCACCAGTGAGCTCGTTGGGAGTTTGTCGGAGATAAACAGGAACAAATGCCGCTCGTTTCCAGAACTTGTGGAGCTGTGTTGTTAGACCGTAGGAGACACCTACGTAGTCGAGTTGTGGTGCTTTGAGTTCCTTGAGGTGGGCAAAGAGCGGGGGCATATCTTTGGCTTCCCGGACCTTCACCTCATCTTTGAGTAGGGTGGCATTCTCTAATTCTTCCTCGGTCACTCTCCTCATCTCTTCTATCTCTTGAGGCTCGACTTCTGACAGGCTGGCTAGCTTTCCATCGTAGAAATCGACTAGAAGTTCGAGGGCTCGCGAGCCATACCCCATACTAATGTAATCCGGGTTTGTTGCTATCCGCACAATACGTGCACCTGACAAGCCAGCAAAATTCTCGTCCTGGAATTGTTGCGACACAATCCATGGTATTAGATCGCCTCCAGCCCGTTGCCCACGCCCGAGACTGTTAAGTACGCTTTCTTTGCTGATCTGGCCTTCCAGCGCCACTTGAATAACACACAGAGGTTCTGGAAGCTTGTTGTCTTCTGTGACAGGAGGGACGAGAACGAAGAGTTGGTGAGCAGGGGCATCGGACATAAGCTGAAGGTCATTAGGCGAGTTTTTGTAGTGACTAGCTGCATAAAGCGCCATCATCTTTTGAAGGAACTTTTCTGCTGCTGGATTGAACGAAAAGAGAGTATCCCGGTTGACGTGAAGAAGCTGGCACTCGGAGGGGTGCGGGCATCCTTGGGTGTTCATTTTTGATCGAGGGAGAGTCGCGTCGAGACAGAGAACATCGTTGAGCCATCGTTCGACACCATCGCCTTGGGCGTACCGAATAGGCTCTGAGAGGGTAATTTCGCGGAGCGATCGGCCGGCCATAGAGGTCTCTGTGCCGTCCTTTGTCTCTTTGCCGGTCGAGCGATCTATAACATGGTTGGCACCGTTTGTTGAACGACCTCGAGATTGTTCACGGAGTTGCTGAATCAGTTTTAGAGACAGAGATCGTCCAGTTCCTTCGTAGCCGTTGATTGTAGAGGCCATAAACACAAGATAGGGGCCCATGAGCTTCCTCACTAAGGGTAGCGGGATCGCAGCAGCCTCGTCAATGACGACTAGTTCTGCTTGACCCAAAGTGTAGGCGTCTTGAGGTTGAATGTACTGTATCGTCTGCCGGTGCTGTCGGTGCACGTTTACGCGAACGATTGCTTTATTAAAGTCCGGATTGGTTGACTGCATGATGGTATAATCCTGGTGATCCATGTAACCTAAAGCGTCAAACCCTTTGAATATGAACTCGAACAGAGTTTTCAAGTTCTCCGGGCTAGGTGACGTGATGAAGATGTTGCTGTAGCCATGCGCAACGGCCGCCGCAATTGCTACTCCCAGGGCTGCAGATTTTCCTCGTCCACGGGCAGCCGTCAGCGTGACTGTGCTCTGTAGAGTCTTTTCCGCAATCGCCTCCACGAACGTGAGCAGGGCCTTTGCTTGGTCGACCGTCTTAGCGAGTTTTATGAGATCGCCCACTGGCGGCGAGTCTGCCAATGACTCCTTGATCTCGTCCAGCTCTTGTGCTTTTGGCGTTTTGCCGTCCATCTCGGGGTCTGGGGGCGCTATCTGCTTTACATGTTTCCCGCCGGATATCGGTAGGACGTTTAGCTCGTCATCCACAACTAAGCACGTCTCGCACTTCCCCAGGGACAAAATGAACCGCTCGTTGAACCGCGCGACTACGTCACTATGCGCCTCGGTCCGGTATCTTGAGTGAATGTCCATAGACAAAGTATATAGCTGTTTCAAGCTGCTCATCCCCTTGAGTAGCAGGATGACTAGCCCGCCTCCTTCGACTGTCTCAATTGTTCGCGCAAGCAAATTCGGCGTAATGGCTTCGAAGTCCTGCAATATGCACATGCCGTATGTGTTTCCTAGAATCTTCTCCGTCTCCTTGTAGTACACGTATCGGATGTTCTGGGTCGAAACAAATAATTCAAAGGGATCTTCGGTATCGACATCGCGGATTCCTCGCTTGATCTCGCTCTTGATCTTCTTTTCGCGCTTCTTCCGGTGACTACACTGTCCGTCAGCTGTGCTCGTCGCCGCATATTGATGATCCGCACCTTGAGAATCCCAGCAGTTTATTTTTGTACGCCCAGAGCACGGATTTGTTCAGCTTGACATCCACGTTTAGTAGAATATGATAGAGGTTGACGATGACATCTTTCTGGCGATCGCCGACGACAACGAAGAAGCTTCGTTTCTTCTCCTATGAGCGTGTCAGTTTCGAGGTGCGACACTGCAAACTGCACGCATTCACACCTGAGCTCCATTTCGGATCAATGCCGGTATACGGGCGTCACTATCGTCAAATCAGCACCTGTTAAGCCTGGACACATGCATCCTCGTGCATACATCGCTTTCTTCGGCATCTTCAAAGCTACACAGGCTCCCCCGCCTCCTCCCGCAGAAGTCGACTTATCTGTCGCGGCGCAATTCGTTCGCGTTGGGAAATTCGATCGCAGTAGAGTCTCCGGGGTATTTGTGGATTCGCGAGGCTCTCTGTTTTCGCGGAGATTGGAGCCTGCGGGTTATGGGCGAGTGTACGGTGATTGAAGCTCGAAATCTTGGCCTCGAAAATTATTGCTGCTGGCAGAATTTCCGTGCACTAGTCCGTTCTGGGAGTGGTTGCATTTCACCCTAATTCACCGCCTTCAGCCTTGTCATGGGTCCATCTCACCCCAGGACACATAACATCAAATAGTATCACTTCGACGTTGCGAGACGAAAATCTTCATTCCATCGCTGCGGCTAACAACCCAATGTCTACAGCTATAGCCCTCGATTGTCTATTCAGCTCAGTTTGTTCCCTAACGAATGCATCCCATCCCAATTACCTTCTCTCCTATCTGCTATCTCCCATTATGTCAATTTATATCATCGTTCCTTCAGAAACCTTGTTTCTTCAAAAATTCGAGCATCAACCTCGCAATTTCCACCGTATTTGTCTCTTCCACAAAGTGTCCCCCATCCAAAAATTTAATCTCCGCCTTTGGCAAATCCCTCTTGAACGCCTCTGCCCCCGGTGGGATGAACATGGGATCATTCTTGCCCCAAACTGCCAATAACGGAACCTGAGTCTTTCTGAAATACTCCTGCCACTGCTTGTACAGCGCAACATTATTTCGATAATCATAGAACAAGTTTAATTGAATCTCTTTATTACCCGGCCGATCCAACAGTGCCTGATCAAGCGTGTACGACTCCGGAGCTATGGTGCTGGGGTCCTGCGTCCCGTCTTCATACTGGAATTTAGTGCTGTTAATTTCAAGGAATGGACGAAGCCTATCTCGATTTTCCGCCGAATTATTGGCCCAGAGCAACTTGAACGGGTCCCAAGGTGCGCCAAGACCTTCGACGTACGCGTTTCCGTTCTGCGAGACAATAGATTGAATTCTTTCAGGATGCTTGGTCGCGATTCTCAACCCGGTTGGGGCTCCGTAATCAAAAACGAAGATGCTGTATTTCGATGGGGGATGTGGGATCTTCTCGAGGAATTCGCCGATGGTGTCGGCTAGATTGTCGAAAGTGTAGTTGTAGGTTGCTGGTACTTCTGTGAAGCCAAAGCCTGGTAGGTCGGGCGCAATTACGCGATGTGTTGGCGCCAGAATAGGGATCAAATTGCGGAATTGGTGAGAAGAAGACGGGAAGCCATGGAGGAGAACGATGGTTGGAGAGTGGATAGAGCCGGATTCGCGCCAGAAGACTTTCTCTCCGCCAAGGAGTGGGAGATATTTGGTCACTGTGGTGAGAAAGTTCATAGTGCAGGAGACTGTGAAGCTGTTGATGTTGATTTTGTTTGTGAGGATGAGCTTAATAGTTGAGGTGATGAAATATTTCTAATGAGTATAGGCCACTTTATATCGCTTCATACTAACTTGAAAGCCGTATTTTGAATCCGTCTACATCTTCAATCAATACCATACTTTGGAATCACATTTTCCGCAATAGGACTCCCATAATGCCGAAAGACTGTACATTATGCTACCTGGCCCAAATCGCAGCTTACTAATTCAGGCTGACATATTTCATTCATATCAACCAAGGCTTTTGTCCACGGCCGATCCAACTACAAGCTAGTACACCATATCTCGAGTGTTGCGGTTCTTCATCGGAGGTGTTCCGTTCAATATGGCGCTAATCAGGGAGCTTACCATCGATTACTCATCGCCTGCCTGTCTCACAACATCAACCTAGCTGCTCGCCACTACAACGATATCCGCGGCCGTAAATTAGGAGATGTGTCTTCAGTTATAGCATCGTGTCTTAGTACCGTGATCGGCATGCCGAATGTCAACAGCGTCGGCATCCAAGCCCCACACTGACTACTTCTCCGCGGAGTTCACACATTGATTTTACTAAGCACTTCCACCTTTCTATACATAACACCCATAGGAGACATCTCATGAGTCTAACTACATGACGCTGGGTTCTATAAACATACAGAATGCTAACTTATATTTCCCTGGGAATCGGGTCTAAACATGGAGAAATCCAACAGGAACCACGTATGGGAAAATATCAAAATGCTTTCTATCTACTTCTATGAGTAGTGTTAGGGTTTATCTATCCAAACCCGAGAATATGGAACTCCATACCCCAATGAATTTGTGGAAATCTGCATCAAAAAAGTTAAGCCCAGATGCAGTGACGAATTGTTTCAAGAGCGGTTCCGTTAAAGAGCAGAACGTTGTAGTAACATTGAGCAGCATGCAATATATACGCAGCTTTCACACTATTCCCAGTGTACTCACCTACATCCATCATCTTCCCCAGCTGCTTCAGCCCTCCAAGCCCGCATACACCATGCCCTCCACACCCGCCACAAAGCTCAACCACTCCCTATCGTTCCACAGGATTCCGTTCACAAAAACAACAACCCCATTCTCGCTATCGACCCAGAACTCTGTATTTGCAGCTCCATACCAATACACGCTCCCCTTACTCCTGCCCTTCGCCCCGCCCTCCAGCACTCGGTCTTTGCCCTGAACACCACAGCCGAGACCGAAACTACCCTCGGGGTCTATGTGCTCGGATTCTAGATCTACAGGGGAAATCATACTAGGAATAGCCGAGAGCACAACGCGGGAATCGTTGCGTAGAGCTGGTGGAAGTTGCGCAGATGTTATCTCCGCAACGGATGAAGGAGTGAGAATACGAGTCTTCGTAACAGGATCGACGCCGTTGTTCTCGGGGAGCAGGATAGTGAGTAATCGAGCGAGTTCGGATGCTGTAGAAACAAGTCCAGTTCCCAAAGAGTAGGTGTGATATTTACCCTCTGGGAACGCAGTCTCTCGCTCCACCGTCTCTAGGACCCGGGGATCAATATCAGAAAAAGTGCCGTCTGGCACCTTGAAGCTTCGCGGCCAGAAAGCGTTCCCGTTTCCAGCTTGCGTTGTAATATCACCTCCGTACTGCTCTTCGTATCCCGTCCTAATTAGGCTTAGAGGGCCGAAAATATTCTCTTGGAAGTACACCGCAAGCGATTTCTTCGTAATGCGTTCGATGAGCACAGCGAGCCACTCAAACCCCTGTCCATAGTTCGTATGTGCGCCCGGCTGCCACATAAGCGGAGACTCGAGAGCTGTACGATGCGGATCTACCACTTCGTTACGTGCCTCCCATCCTTCTTTCATATACTCGTTCATTAACGGGTTGAAGTACGAATGTCCAGTTCCGTTGGTGTGATTCATCAGCATCCTAGGAGTGATGGCGGTCTTTTGGGCTTCGAAATTCCATTTATTTTTTCCATCCGCAGTCACCTCGAAGCCGAGAAGAACCTTTCCGGACGAGAGCTCCGGTATCACTTTTGCGATGATAGAGGTGTCGTCCAGGGAGGCGAGCCGGCGCTCGACGAGTTGCATCAACCCGATTGCGCCAATGATTTTGGTGAGGGAGTGGATTAAGCTTAGTGAATTTGAGGAGATAGGGATTGTACCACCAGATGCGTGGCTGAAGAGAGTGTTGTTCATGGCGTCAACGATGTGGAGGATTGCCCCGGGGAGAGTTGGTGAGTCTTTGTTTGTGGCATTGTCGATATACGCTTCGAGGCGTTTTGCAGCATCAGAGGTCATTAAGGGTGCCATGTCTGAGAATATATTATCAGATTTAGGATTTGATTAGAACATGCTAGAGGATCAAACGGGGTTATATAGTGTTTATAACGAAGAAGTGATTTTACCAGGAATTCCGAGTTGGATTGTTTCAGATAACGCTTTGAAATACTACTCAAAATTGTACTATTCAGACGGCAAGTGGAATGCAATAGCCAAGTCTTTTTATAGAAGATGTTGAGTAAGCTTTTGAGAAAAATAGTTAAGTGGACAAATCATCATCCATAGACGAGACGATAGGTGCAAGAAGACTAGTGTACGCTATTAATCTTCTTTAGGACTTTGAACGTCGAAGTTTCTCGTCTCGTCTTCGCCGCGATCCTGTGAAGCTGGAGTGTAGAGCTCTAATTTCCTCGTAAACGATGTTGGGTTGGCTTGGGTGCCTTCATATCTGGAAGTGTTTGCCTCCAATATGGAGGCCTTTAAGCTAGCAATGTCGCGAGTCCAGAAAAATTTAGATCCGCAGTCAACCCATGTTTATTATATAATCGTCAACTATAAGAAGCTTCCCACGTCCCAATTTTATTTCACTCTGAACCTCTCAACTCTTGCCCCCTCTTTTTCTGCCTGCTCTCTCATGTGCACCGTAGATTTGTGCATACTCCCCTGTATACCATTCCTCAATGTCTGCACGGAGGCAAGTGTAGCCGCATAATGCTCCTAGTCTGCAATACAGTTATGAGAACTTCAACGAAGAGGACTGTACCACGCTGGGTATTCTCGCAATGCCCTCATACATGACGCCTTTAGACTTCTTGGGCTCCGTAGGCGATCATACGAGGGAGGACGTCAGCCACTTCAGGCTCATACGGAGGGATAGAACCAACAAGTACATAGCACTGATGAAGTTCCGCGAGGCAAAGTGGGCGCGAGAATGGCGGAAAGAGTGGAACGGGAAGACATTCAACAGTATGCAGAGACCTCCTCGGCTCCCCTTCATTACTTTTGGCGTAGGCTCTCATTTGATGATCAATTCTTCGATAAAAGTTCAACCATATTGTAATTGTCAGAAGGCTTCTGCTTTCCAATGGCTTATCGTGCGAATTCATCGGAGATTGTATCTTCCAGAGGGGCGTCGGAGTGACCGATTTCTGCTGCGCAGCGAGCACAGTTGGTGTTGGACTGAATAAGGTCTAATTGGTCAGGATTTAAATTCTAGCCAACACATGGTTGATCTCGCTTCCGCATTGCCATCGAGGACAGGTCTTAAGGCACTGCATACCGTGATTCAATCAGGCCGATACGAGAATGTACTAGCCGGTGAGAGTCTTAAAGTAGTTGTGGAGCGCGTTTTTCATTCTATGACTAACAAATTATCAAAATTAGAAAAGAGAAACTAGTGAAGGTGACATATGGGAGGAGATGTCAATCGCTCTAGTGGAGACAAACTCACGACGACCATCGGCTTCCCCTATGCAAATTTCTCATCGTTACTACTTGGAATACATGGTGACAACGTCAGGAACTGGAATGAGTCTGCTTTAAGTTGGATTTATTCGTGTCTCATGGTTTCTTATGACAATTTAAATCCTTGTGTGTGCTGCTAGACCAGCCAGCGTTGTGTATATCGATCAGGATTTCGACCTTTTGCTTCGATCGGAGTGATAGCCCTTGCATGTTCATGATTTGTGCAAGCCGCTCAAAGCAGACCCCAAGCATTCCAGGTCCCACATTAATGCTTTGCATTGTTGGACCTGCAATTTGGAGCAGTTTGACCGGGCTGTCAACTGTGATCTCGTCGGGGAGCACCTCAATATCCAACATTCGTAGATCACACTCATGTACGATGCGCAAAGTAACAATGCCTTCTCTATACAGCACCCCGACAAACTTCACCAGTCCAAGCCACCTATGTGTTGCAGTAGCTTCATCATGACTACCAAGGGTTGTTGAAAGTTGTTTACTTCCCAGTTGGAAGGGAAACAAGGCTAATCCACGTTCGAAATCTTGTTGCAATCCATTAAGGAGGTACTTGCGAAATAGGGCCCCGCCAGACAATGTTTGTCTCGACAAGGCGAACAAAGTGTTGGTGCTGGAGCCCACCGGAGATTCTGACTTCTTTGAGTACCATATCAAGTTCTCTCCGTGTCGGCGTCCTTGACAGCGTGAAATGCTTTCGTGCATATAATTGTCCCACTGAGGGGTCAGAGTCTGTCCGCTGTACAGCATCCACTGACCTATAGCCTCCCCTGTCGATATGATATACTTGTCGAAAGAGAGTCTCCCGCCAATCTTCGTAGACGTGATGCTTATTTGTAGTCATAGCGTGATGATCTAATTACGGAAGCGATTACGTCTTCTATAAACAGCCAAACTGATCGTGTTCACGCTCTAGTCTGTCGATTATAAGCTAGGCAAAGCCGTAAGCCCGGGTGAAACCTACATTCTGTTATTCCGCTATTGCTTCCAGGCCTATGCTAAAATGATGTGACGGCACAGCGGCGTTGACGACCTAATGAAGCTTGCTAATCGCTACCAAGGCGCTCTATCCAATACAGAAGAAGGTGTAGATTGATTAGAGCACTGTGGGAGCTGAGTTGTTCACAGCCTTGGCCGACAACAAGATACGAGGCTATTCCGCAGACGGTAAGCGTGGATAGGTCCCAGTCGTACAAGGTCTTATTATCGATAGGATTCGTCAACTTACACGCGCATTCTACGGCGCATCGCTACCTTACCACTATGTTCCGCTGGCGACCTTTTGCGCACATTGGCAGTCGCGGGCCCAAATATCAACGCTTTGGAGGTGCGACAAGGTCAAACCTGCTAGATCGATGGGCTAGCGTGTCAAGACAGACCGTTGGCTTCCTGTACAATCGCTGGACTGTCTGCGTAGGTATCCGGACACCGCCGCCTTAATATCACAAGCCTACAGCTCAACGCATATGCTGCCTAGAGTACAATGGACGAAATAAAACAAGAGTACAGAGGCATGTTTCTACCGGATTACGATCCACGAGTACGGAAGGTGAAAAAGGTGCCCGAACGATTGCTGCCGTATGTCGAAGGTGCAGGGCCTGAAGATGTTAATTAGCAAACGCACGGAGCATAAAAAACAAATATCTAAAACACTTCTGCAAGACTTTAAAATTCCTAAGATAAGTCCATTATATATACAGATTCTAGATCTACAAGAATTCTAGAGTCTTCTCAAAGAGATGTAGAGGTAGAGAGGGTTAATTTGGTGTGGTTTTCACCGGCGCGAAGCGCGAAGATGAAGTTTTGCCCAGGAAATTTACCCAATTTTGCACCTGACGGTCGGCGCAAACGCCTGCAGTGTCGACTTTCCTGCAGTTGATGGCAAGCATCAGGAAATCGCCAGCAACTTTCTCACTAGTCTCTTTTTATCTTGCACATCCAATGTGAGCATCAGATATCCCAGCGGCGATCTGCCGTATATATGCGAATTGGCGAGTGGTATCTGGGCTTGAGTCGAGCGACACAGAGAATTGTAAGATGGGTCGTTATTTGACGTGAGCGTACGGTTCTAATAGAACAAGTACTGCAAGCTTGATCGTTAATTTACAAGTGGATGATCATAAATCAAACAACTGAATTGACTTCCTAGAATACTAAACCGTACTGAAAGTTGCGAACTGCCTCTGGGTTCTTCGAAGTCGATGGCCGTCAACTCTTCCTCAGAGTAAATTGCAACTGCAATGGAGGAAGTACAGTCGTGAACACATCTTTACTACCCGTGTCAAACGTTTCTCCTGTTTCCCCAGGAGCAAATGCAACATCAAATTGCTGCACAATAGAAGAAATCGTTGTTCGCATGCTCATCATCGCCAGATGATTACCCGGACATTTGTAAACACCTATAGATGCATTAGTAAGTGAACTTTTCAACCTGCAACGAAGGACTCAAACCTCCTGAGAATGGAACGAGCAGTGTCTCATCTGTTCCCATTTCCTCCTTTCTTTCATTCCAGCGTTCTGGAATGAAGTCAAATGGTTTTTGCCAATATCTTTCATCCGTTTGAATTAGCTGGAAAGGTACAAAGACGTTGACGTCTCCTGGAATATAGACTTCGTCGATTTGCAGACCGTCCGCAGGCGTGACGCGATAACCTCCGGTAATGAGTGGCGGCTTCAATCTCAGTGATTCGTTGATTATGTCATCGAGGTATACCACAGACTTAATTTTATCGTAGGACCAATCCTGCGCGCCGTTAGGCATGATGGCGTCGAGATTTTCTTGGAGTTTTTTGAGGACATGTGGGTGTTTAGCGAGGAAATAAAGCGTGCACGCATTTGCAGTCGCGCTTGTGTCGCTGTGCAAGTTTGTGTGAGATTTGCAGATGCAAGAATGCGACGTATATTTCGACTCACCTGCCAGCGATAATTATAAGCCTTGCATCGTCGTTCAGAGAGGCTTCTGTTGGAGAAGCGGATACATCTTTTTCCATAACGGCTTTAACTAGCCAGGATGAGATATCCTGAGGATACTTCTCAGAATCCCAAGTCTGCAAAGAGTCAGCGCAAAAAAAGCACGCAGAATCTGGAGTCCACCCTACCGCCTTCTTTTCCTTGATCATGTTGGCACACCACGTGAAAAAGGGCTTGTACGCAGCCAAAGCCCCAGGCATGTGACCAATGATATAAAGCAACCATGGTGTCATGCCAAAGATTCCTAGGATTGTCATGTGGTCATGAATCGCTTTCGCAGCCTCATGCTCCTCGCCATTGACGACGCTGCCAAAGTCCTTGCTATATCCGACCTCTCCCATGATGTCGAAAGCCAACATCATAGTCCAGGCAGTAACGTCCTTCGGGTCTCCAGCCGTTTTACGGAATTTAGCAACGAGCTGGTCGACCTTGGATTTGATCCGCGGCTGGTATGTCGCGAGAGCTTAAGTCTCACGGTTAGTTATTAGTAACACGGTATTGTCAGAGAAAGTGCATACCTTTGATACTAAAGCCCCTGTCCCAAGCTCGTTTCCTACGCCTATGATCGTCGGGGTCACGAGAGAAGGTAAGCTGACCGCCTTCGGGTTTTCGTGAAATCTGATTGTACCAGGTCGACTTCAAACATGTTCCAAGGATGAGAGGGACGGCTGATTTGCGAACAACGCAAATCTCTCGTGGTCCTATGATGTTTTTTTAACTTCGCTTCTGGTAACTAATGAATTGAAGAGCTATGTTACCTGTTCTAAAGAAGTCGCCATATTGTTTTCGGAGTTTATCTAGCTCGACATGATACTGAACATTCTTTGCAGAGAGATACAAAGCGTAGAAACGGCTCACTCGGGCCCAAAACGGACCGGGAAACTTTCGAATGCGATGGAAGAAGAGGCGATAGACCACCATGCTCGTGAATAAGCCGATAGTAAAACTTGTGCCTTCCACTGCTGTCCTCAAGAGGGTTCCGGTCACTGAAAGGCCGCTCAGGAGAAGGTGAGCATAATATAGCCCTGTTATGGCACAAGTGGATGCTGCAAAGAAGTGTGGAAGATAAAGTTCGAGCTCAACATTCTTTAACAACAAGCTGTGGATGAATATTCCTAGAGTAAATGCCGTGGATAACGGCCGATAATTGAACGAGACAGTCATTGTCGTAGAAGTGGAGAATAGTTGCAACCTGAGGACGACGAGGGATTAAGATATGGCGCTCTCTTCGGCTTTCCACCTCAAATATATCTCTTAAGGCTAGGATTAAGTAAGATGTGGTTTCACAGCAGGATAACTGGCAGTATCTTGCACCGTTGGTGGTACAGATGTTCAGATAACAAGACCCTATTGTGATTACAATATCATGACTATCTACCTTTCCACCTCTCAAAAAATTGCGCCTGCTTACCTGCAGTGAAAATCCATCCCCGTGGTATAATGCTCCGTCAATCATTCGCTTGACTATATCATAGGAGCGGGGTAGCTAGATATGCTTGTATATGTGTGCATGAGAATCCTTGCTATGCTCACCTACTGATACGACGCGCAGAATTCTGCTGACGTGAAACACAAGGATTCTCTTTTAAGTAATCATAACTGAGCGCTTGACAGATGCCTGCCCACACCTTCTGCTTGTGTAATTGCCAAGCACATGTAGCGCTTCCCAGCACTGGTTTGATCCATTCAACCATTTTTAGAACTATGTGCAATTTCCTTGCTAATACCTCCATTTCAGGTTAGTCTAGGAGAGTAGATTGCGAAGTAATCAATAGCGGACGTCACGAGGCTGCGAATCAGTAGCACCATCATAAATTCGGTTTCGTACGGCTTTTCAACTGGTTAACCCCTTTATGGAGGACTTTAACCCCTTCTCTAGAATTAGACAATGGTCATGGGATGTAGTGTTGTGAAATAGGATGTTTTATTGCAATGGGGACCTAACTATATAATGTAATCATCTAAATAGAGTGAGTTGAGTAGAAATTCTAAGCAAATACTTCTGTTCAAATCATTACCAAGTCTCTATCCTAAACTTCCTCGTCATCCTCGTCATCCTCATCACTACTCTCCCCTTTGTTCTTATCCTTAACCTGCCCCACGATAGCCGCCAATAGAACGTCGTCATCGCCCTCTTTAACCACAGTATCATCTCCACCATCCAAGAGACCATCATACTCATGGCCTAGTTCTTCTACGAACGCTTTGAGTTGATTCATAGGGAGATATTTTCCCTTGGTGCCCCAGAATCCCTTGCCCACCTCAGCTTTCAGGCCAGGCAGAGCTTTGACCTGTCCGCCCTTCTTCCAACTTAACCTCAACAGCTGAACACAGTAATTGAAGTAGAGATACCTCGCTCGTGGTCGAAAGGAGTTCTTGAATTGTAATTGGTGGTCGTCCAACATTTTCCAGGTCTTCTCGGCTACTACCACTTGATTGATGGAGGGATGCTCGAAATCAAGGATTTTTATCTTGTAGTTCCTCGGATTTGTCTGCTCCCAGAGAGGCAATTCTGCCCTGGAGGCATCGTGTTTGATCGCAGGGACGATTACAAATAATGCACTGTCGAAGTATTTCTCTATTTCGACAGGAAGGAGCAATGCGTTCCTTGGGGAGAACAATTCAGTCTTGGATTCTTCGCCAAAGATAGCGACCATCATATCCTGGCCGTGCCTGACCGAAAAGAGGTGTGATGCCGTGGAGTGCATTTCGTGAATATATGTTCCGGTGACGATGTCCCACACCATATCCTCGTACTTCCTACCCCCCGGATGCTTGAGCCCATACTCTTTGATGACATCTTGGCGGAAATTTGACTGAATCGTGGTATCTCTACGACCGAGACCGAGCGTCCTCTGTTGAATCCCCAATCCGAGCACTGAGCCAGTGAATAGCCGCATGAACGTTCGTCTCTTTGACTTTTCGGCGTCACCTCCTGTCTCCAGTCGCTGTGCTTGTTGGAGACATAGTCTGTGCTCAATATCGTGCGCCTTCGCCTGAGCAATAAGCTCTTCCGCCTCTTGGATTTGATCAAACTCTTCCTTTTTGCCCTTTGTTTCTGTTGTGTATTTGAACAGCTGCACTTGGTAGTAGGCATCTGCCTCGTCTTTCTGATTCAAGGCGTACTCGGCAGCTTTGTGCCAAAACGTGGAGTCGAAAGAAGAACTTGGCTTCAGTTCTTTCTTGGACTCCCGGGTTTTGACCCTCTTGAGAGTCAACTCACTCTCGAGATTGTTGAGAACCTCTGTAGCTGGCCTTTTTCCTGATGCGCGGATTGGGTATTCGTTCTGACTAGAGGAAGGCATTGCCGCAGAGTATCTCTCGCTTTGGTAGATGTGTTTGGTAGATATTGCTCGAAAGCGTACTGTCGAAAGTCAAGAAGATGTTGAAGTTATGTAGGAATATTGACAATATGAATTCACTTCATGTGAGTTCTTTTTGGGTAATTTTCGTGAATTTCGAAGAGTAATAAGAATTGAAGGAATGGTGCAGAAGCAAGTATGTATACTCTAGGATCTAAAATTCAAGAGACTACATCGACGATGTTGGCTAAAACTTCCGAAAAGCATATCTCATGACGTTTTAATTTTGAATAGATTTGTCATGATAACTCTTTTTCCTTTTTTAGTTCCACGCATCACACACACATACAATTTAGCCACCCATCTATATCCTCACCCCCAACTAAATTGAGCTGATGATGAGGTCACTAGTTTTTCAATATTGGTGTCCGGTACTGTTAGCTTTCCTAGATATTTTAAAAAAGTAGAAAGCCTATAGATGACGTACGTTGAAACCAAGGTTCAAAACAATTTGCCGAGCTCGGAGAAGGGGGATAGGATTGATCTCAACGAAATCTGGAGACTATTTGATTAAGCTGATTCTCTAGGCACAATATCGGCGACTAATCCGCGATCCACGGAACCAAGTTATGGAAACGCCCTATATTCCTTATGTGTACTTATTCTTATTCTAAAAGCTAGTTGTCTAGAGGGTTGCAGCGCAGCTATTTAGGAGTCCCTCCGAAGAAACATCTCAGTCGTCACACAACGCCCTTGAAGAAAATTCTACCAAATAGTTTAGCGTGTGTGAAACCACTCTACAGACTCGTGCTAAAAGGGGAGCCCAACAGAAGTTACCTATTAAGGTTGAGATGTATTCCTAACATTAAATGAGTACCATTAGCTTTCCTGTTGTTCCGTTGGGGGTCCGAAAAGAAAGTCGGAGTCTTGAGCCAGAAGTAGCCGCTATTCCTAATAGGCCAAGACCTCCTTTCAGCGTAACTCATTGCCTAACTCCGACTCTAACCACGACCTCATCGTAACTCTATAATTTAGAGAACTCCTCTAAAAGGTGCCTCTCGTGAAAATCAGGTCTCAAGAAAAAGACGAGTTTGGGAGGGCTTTTATAATATTAAAGCTTGTGGCCTGAAGGCATATTAGCTATTCAGAGGTTCTAGAGGAGAAACTCTCCACAGTACACTAAGTGTTTTTTACGTAACGATATCTGCTGTACCGGAGTTGAGATGCTGTACCAAAGTTGAGATGCTGTACAGAGGTTTATATGGGAGTCCAACAATTGTTGCTTGGATGACGAGATGATTATGGCGAGTTGTTAGTCACATGAAAACTGACCCCTTTCACAAGATTACAACTAAGAAGTGCATAATACTGGAATGTTGCATAGCTTGGCTTCACTAAGAATTTGCAAGAAGTAGATCAACAATAATTTTGCTACGATAATTCCTTTTATCCTCCTCTTTTCATTCCACCCTGCAATTTTCTCATGCACAGTTCATTCCCAACACTTTCTTCGATAGCCGGGGTCGTTCTAATTTCTACTTAGAGTATGATCTCGCAAACGACAAGGTGAAAATAAATGTAGGCAAAATAGATATCGGAAACATGACATACAATATAATCAAGCTTAGCTGCAAGTAATTCCAGGCGCCTGCCACACACATCCATCTGCAGATCCACAGTACCAGTAGCTCCCCTCAGATCCGAAGCTGTGACGGCAGACTTGGGCGCCAGGGCAGTCCTAGAGAAGTAGGTTAGAAGTTTGAAAAGAGGTGAAATACGATTTCATGTATAAGAAGAATCAAAAAGGGTTGTTATAATTATGAAGATGACAACTCACATTATATGTGTTGCAAGCATGATGCTGCGCAAACACGGCCGAAACCATGGCCAGAAACGCGATGCTGATAGCGGATGTCCTCATGATTAGAATTGAGATTTCTGAATTAGTAGGTAGAGTTGATTTGAGTTCGTGAATGATGTGCTTGCCCGTCATCTCTAATACAGCGCGAACCCTTTATATATCCAGTCTTTCCAACTCCGAAGTTCTACTACAGTGCACAGCGCATAGACACAAGTCATCAACTCCTACTATCCAAGCCCATATTCAGCCCTCGATTACCGCGATAGGTGCACGTCCGACGCAATTTCAATGTCAGCAATACGAGTCTCATTCCACAAATTATTTTCAGCCCATTTTACTGTACAGGAACAGCAAACTCCATATCCTACTCCGGTCTCACAAGCATTAAATAAAGCGCCTTACTAAGCGCACTACGTTGCACCAGCTGAGCTGCAAAATTATCTCTATCATTCCCCAAATGCGGCAGTCAAGCGACGTTTGGTGGCGAAGGGCTTGACTTATTCCTACTGCCATTTTTTAGCTAGGTTCAATGCAGGCCGGTACATTTGAGCTTCGGAATGGCGGGTATTATCAAACTTAGGTGTCGGGCAGAGTGGGTTTGATTTTACGCTATATAAGCTGAAGCAAATGTTGGGTTCTATGTCCTGCATGCTGCTGTTGCTGTATTTGCTGCCATGTCGAGGATATTAGTGGCGGAAAAATGAATTTCGCAACTACATGACTCGGTGTGTGGCATGGAGGTAGTTTTTACTTCGAAGCAGGTGTGTCGGGAGATGCGGGGGAGTCAATAGTTGACATTTTCGTGTAGTTCTTAGATAGGATTTAGGAGCCAACGTCTGTGTTCAACCAACATCCAACATCCCGCTACAGTCTCATGTACATACACTGCCATCCAAGCCTAAACCTTCTCCCCCCTATCCCAAATTCCACATCTCATCCTCCCCATCCCCCGATCTTCATAACCACTGGTAGTGCTATTGCAACGTACCCCATGAGCACGTCCCTCTACTATGCGCCCTCTACTATACGCCATCCCGTCGCGTCATTACCCCAAACCCAGCCTAACGACAGTGTTGTTCCGGAGTTCCCCACTGGCAAATGTCCTGGCTAGGCTCGATGCAAGTTGGCGCACCCGCACCGTGTGTTGGTGCATAATAACAGACTTTGCTGCCGGGGCAGTCCTATATCATGTGTCAGTAAGTAATCAAGTAGCGATATGGCAAAGGGAGAAGAGCAGGTGGGAAGGAGAATAGGGAGATCATACGTTAAACGTCGTACATGCAGACGCCATACTAGCAAGAGCCGTGAAAGCAACGAAAAAGGTCGTGGTGAATTGCATGATGGTAGGTGTTGGGTTGATTTTATTTGCCTTTGGCGTTTTGAAGAAAAGTGTGTGTAGGTATGAGATGAGAAGGAGTTATCAGTGGAATTTCCGTTCCTTTATATACTGCAAACCTATGCTCTGTTAGTGCCGCATTTGGAGACTTGCTCAAATAAAGCCGCTGCGTGTCAGATACCAAGAGTATTACACTGATATATAGTAATCCTCCGACTTTACATGACGAGCGATATATAAGGGTGAGCAATATATTGGGTCCCACGGGATTGCTTGTACGAGCTTATAAAGAAGACCCTGTGCACAGGATTTAGCGTAATGGAATGAAGTTGAGTGGGCCACAACAGAGACAGAAGACACATGGAACGTAGCACGAGTTTAGTTGGAAAGATAATGGCCCATGACAAAGTAAGGCTTTATTCCGCCTGTGTTAATATATGAGAGCATGGAGGGACACAGGTTTTCTATTGCCATATTCAACAAAGCTAATCCCCTAACACCAGAACATCTCCCATTCCCCTTCCTTTCTTCCTCACTTCCATCTCGGCCCCTAGTTGCAATAAGGACTGATCGCAGTATTCCAATTGGAACAGCTACTCGGCGCGACGCAGTTGCTAGACGAACCTCCGTGCGTTGCCACATGGAAGCAGACTTGGTCGCCGGGGCAATCCTGTGAAAGAGTATTGGTATGTGCGTCCTTCGAGGGTGATTACAACGTTTGAGTGATGGGGTGCAACTCACATTCCAGGAGCCACAGGCTGAGGCAAGGCCCATGAGGGACATGGCGGTAAGGATGAAGGTGGAGAATTGCATGGTATATAATGGACTATGGGGCGAGTGTAGTCGATTGGTTGTTCAGAGGTTTGAATGTTGGAGTGGAGATGGCGTGATGAAGAAGAATGCATTGGCAAAAAGTGGTGCAACTATATACCTTTCAACCTCCGTATGAACTGACTCGCCCTCCTGTTCTACTATTTTTCGTACGGTCCTAGCATTTCCGTGTCCAGGTACTACATACTGACGTATGATTTTCCAAGTTGAGGAATTGATAATGTCAGCATGCATATCCACTGTGCGGCGTCTTGCGAGTAAAAGTCCGGAAACGCGATATATGTCTATTCATTGGTGTCGCTAGATAACTCTTTTTCAGACTGCCATGTGCTGATTGAAAAGTCAGCCATACGTATAGATAGACACGGAGTCGGAGCGCCTGCTCTTGGCTTCTCTAAACAAAGAAAACTGTAAGTCACATTGATTTTAGCTTTTACTTTTGTCGGTAAATAGAAAATTGTGGTTTGGGACATTGCTAGCTCTTCCCGCCCCTGCATATGCAGCATATGCAGTTCCTGACGCTTACATATACCGCATCGTCAACCTCACAAGCTAAAAGCCTCGCCAAGAGCTGACTAAGGTGCACGATGACCCAGAGCAACTGTTTATAGGACTGAAAGTCCCCGACTTCATTTTGTCCACGGAAGGCCAAGATTTTTCATCTCTACCGCGAGTTGGAGTATGTAGTCGATGCTATAATGGGAAGTCAGAACTTGCACTCGGTTGTGAGCGGGTAAAGGCGCGTGGGAATCCATACCTCTCGCACTGCGTCTTCGCCTTGTGGACGTTGTCGCCCCAGACGTAGCTAGAATAGTCAGGTTGGTTGATCGTACTACTCGAGCATCGGGAAACTCACATCCCATGTCGCCTCACTAGCACAGCGTACGTATCCGGATATTTTTCCATAGCCTCCTCCAAACTCGACGTAAGATCCTCCTCACTGTAACGTATTAGCACATCACTCCAATCCTCCCATTTCTTCTCGCCCTCGCTTGTGTTCGACATACTGTGCAGTATTCTCAATAATCGGAATCCTCAGCCTATCAAAGTATCCCAAATTGCCCACCTTCCCCCTCCCCTTCGGTATGCCCTTGATCTGCTCAATCTCCTCAATCTCAAAGCACGCATCCTTCCCGAATTCGCGTTCTACTAGAAGTGTGATGAGAACTGCCCATTGCGAGTGTGTGTGAATGCAGCAGCCGGCGCCGCGGGTGAAGGCTGCGAGGAAGAGCGGCGTGCACGCTGAGGGTTTGAGGACCTGATCGCGTCAGTCTGCCTCATCTCTTTCTCATCCGTTCCGTAGAATCTATTCACGGCCCAGATTGAAGAACTCGGCGTACTTTCGGTTTCCGGATATACTCCTTGCTCGCAAAGTCCATGACAAACATATCTGTCGGCTTTAACATCTCTTTCTGCACGCCGCTCGGCGCAATGAATATCTTGTCTTCATGTCGAATGCTTGTCCCGCCACCCGTACCTGTGACCTGGCCAATATCTCTGAGTTAGCTATCCTGCTGATCTGTAGATATCACGCGACATCGTCGTCGCGGGCGCGTGGATAGTGAGTTGTACCCAGCCTAAGGTGTAGAACTTTGCGCAGAGTGTGCAGATGTGGTTTGCAGGGTGCTCTGGGTCCAAAGAGTGCACGAGTACATCAGCTGCTTCATCTCTCACTTGCGACATCGTGAATGCGAGGGTTGTAAATGAGATTTGGACGTTCGAAGTTTTGAGGTTTTCTAACAGATGACGCGATGCCTTTGGCCCACCAGAACGCGTGGGGCAGGCACGGACCAATATTCACCCCACCAAGAGCTGATGGATGGTGGATGCATATCATACCATCACCTCACTTTAATAGCACTTAAGCTGTTGATATTTGCAAAGAGTTGTTGATCTGTATTCAAGCTCTATCTACGAAATCAAGAAAGCAACCTATTAAACAAAGCAAAAGCTGTGTCGCGGTGAGAACTGCGGCAGCCTGCTGGTATCATCGGGGACGACCGTTCCATCTATACGCCAGTTCATCCATTCCAAAAGCACTTGATGCTCAGCCAGATTGGGTATCACATTTAGTTCTGAGTGAGGGGTTCCTCGTTGGCTAGCGGAGAGGGCTCCGGCTTCTTGTCGTGCTTGAAAACAGACTTGACCTTATCGCCTAAGGTCTTGCGCTCGGGAGAGTGGCTGTGGCCGCCATACTTCTCCTTGTGAACATTGCCCTCGCCGCCGCGCTGTGTGTACATGCATCAGCCTCATTCTATGCCTCTCTATATTGCATTTAATTGGGATGGTGTACGTACGCCAGTGTGGAAGTTCTCCTGGTGCTCGCGCAGCGCAGTCTCGGGGATGAAATCTCCTGAGCGGCGACCTTCGCTTTGGGGTCCCACGCGAGGAGACTTGGTTAGGTTACCGGCGCCACCGCGCTGAGGAACGTTAGATCGTGGTGGAAATGTTGCGAGGGGATATGCGGACGCCAGTGGAGTATGATCCATCGACGGATTCGCCTTGGATGCCTTCACGGACAATGCCTCCATCGGTGTAGCTACAGATACGTTAGTATGCGACTGCAGGGAATAGACATGTCCGAAAAAAGAAGATGGATATGGACTTACACATGGGCATCAGGACCAATGTTTCCACGGCCTGAACTCCTCGATCAGCTCACTATCCAACGACGCAAACCTCAGCTAGAGCACAGCTTACCTCCACGACCAGTGGATACGATAGGAGCGTCCGACATGTTTTGCTGGTTCGTACGGAAATTGTCTTGGTGTAGAAATATCTTTGAAGACTCGGTACAAGAATAACGCGAGAGGAATATATCGGAGAAAGAAGGAGGGGAAAATGAGGGGTGTAAGGCCCTGCATGCAAGTTTTTATATTTACTCTTTCAACCCAAACCGTACCCAAGACTGCAAATGACGCAAGGCTACTCTGCCGTCACCTTCCCATCATTGGCAGCGCGCGGGATGCGCCTCCAGTCGCCGAAAAGGGTACGGAGCATAGCTGCCACCTGGGTTGACTGCTAGACGGCGCCCGTTTCCTGCCATAATCTAGCTTTGAACGCCGAAGTCGCGGAAGGTCTGCTTGGCCGTACGAAGCCACCGCGTCGCGAACCTATCCGTTCTGTCATATGTTCGCTTGTGATCACCATGTGCTAGGTAGACGGCGCATCCGGCGCCGTGGGGCGCGAGTTACTGATGGAGTGAGGTGATGCGTGAGATAAGAGCGCGACTTGTGATTTGCCCACCACTCTGACTAAGCGACTAACGCTAGCCCGAAGGCGGGTATCCCACTGTGACAAGCACATGTACGTACTGTTCGCTTGCCAAGTGTATGATCGTTCCACTAGACCATGGCACGATGGCACGAGGTATTCACAAGCTACGCAAGGCACGAGGAAAGCTGGGATTGCTGGAGAGCCGTGACTGCTCGAAAAGGCTCAGTTAGCAGCCTTGAGTGCTCCGTATGCTGCTAAAATTAGGATCATGCGTATATGTACGAGTATAGAGCCGTAGAGGAGGACTCAGTTTTCTGCCAAGACGTGATCGAGATCCTACATTGAGTGGAAAAAGCAAGTTCTAAAAGTACAGCAGGCCATCGTTGCCTCGTCGAAACCAAACAATCTCAGCTTACATCAATCAACACAGCTATGGCGTGAAAGTGTCTACCGCGAAACTCAATTTTTCTTCTCCACTGGTGGAGCGCCACCTGTGGTTGGAAGGCTTGAAGCTCGTTAGCTAGCTGTCCTGCCTGGAATGCGAGATTATAATACGAACCCCATAAAAATCTTGACGTAGTCATAGATCATCCACTGTAGTCCAGTCAAGGTTCCAATCATGAATATTCGCACTGGAAGTCCGTTCCAAAGACCCGCGAATCCGATGTCCTTGTAAATGCGGCTTGTTGCTGCTCCGAAGGCCTCGCCGGGTTGCCGATTGGCATTGAGTTTTGAGACCATAACGTCGGCAGGATGACTGACGATAGCACAGAGAATACCGGCAATATAACCTCCGGTGAATGAAACGGCAGTTTGCGCGCCCTTTCCGTAGTCACTCTTGCTCCCGGGCAAGTATCCGTAAATCATTTCGACGGTTGTTTCAAAACTCGCAAACTGCAAACGTCAATCAGAAGACTTTACAAATCGTCCAGGGATCACACACCTTCATCATTGTGTAAGGGATTTGCCGTCCCCAAAGTGGATATAGACCCTTATATAACCTGAAACGGTTAGCCCGACACACAGTTCAAACAAGCACTGCGAAGCTTTACGACTCACCCAGCAAAGCCCTCTTTCCCAGTAATAGTGGAGATGCCACCCAAAGTGGTCTTGGCAAATGGTGGGATGGTTGTCTGCATGCGCACCTTTACTGCTTCCAGTGGACAGAGACCCACGTCGGCAATGAGTTCGGCAGAGGCGCTAGCTGTGAGATAGACAACCGTCTTGTATTTGTGAAAGTTTTCTTCGCCGACCAGATCACCATAGAATTTCTTGAAAAACTCATAGCCTCCATACTTGAACCCACCCTGAATACTGTATCCCCAAAATGTAGGAGACCAGCCAGTGTAAATGCCTCGGAAACCCTCGGCGCGAGCAATTTTACCCCAGGCCTCAAAGTTGCCTTTGTACAGCTTTGAATCCACCTGTCTTCGACATTTCACAAGATCAAGAGGCGTCACGGCAGTGTGAGTTAGCCCACACGCCAAAACACCTCCAATAGTGCAGGCGGCATAGAACTTTGGCGAGTACATTTCAATCTTTCCGACCTTCTCTTGCGCTTTGCTGCTTGCTTTTTCAAATTCGGCAACGGCAGCATCGCTCAGCTGCGCCGCTTTGTTCTTCCCATCGTCTCCGATGCTCCAGGCGGGATACAGCTCGTGCCGGGCAAGCCATTTCGACGGAATCCGTTGCGATTGAGGTTCGGAGTGGTGCTGAGCAAACGGAGAGCAGCCACCGAAGGCGTGGGTCAAGGTTGTCAGTGTTGGGAACATGTTTTGCATTGGCAGCGTGCTACGGCTATCTGTTAGATTCGTGTCTCGGCTTGGCTGTCGTCGTTTGGAAACTCACATTTGAAAACTAAGAAAGGACGGCGGACAGCAGCGCACTGGTATGCGCAAGCGCGGATGTCAATATGTCCTGAGGACTGCTATGGGCAGAGAATGGAAGTGATTTACCCAGGTGAGGCCTGAGGTGCAGCAGGTTGTTGTGCTGACAGCTCCCTCCGGTGTGACGTTATTGGCCTTGGCCTTAACGTATAAACTCCGATAGCTCCAGCTCATGCTAACCAAATATGGAGCTTCATCGTCTTCTTGAAGGGAAAGAATTAAAGAAGCTGCTATTACAATTAATACTACACTACAATCTCAAATGTCGCTCATCGCTACGTCTCACACCACCCTCTTCTACCTGGTTCGCCTGTACTTTACTTTGATCCGCATGCTTCGCCGGATCGAACACATAAAGTGGAAATTCCAAGAAGATAGTTCGCTTCAGAAAAACGGGCATCTTTTCATACAACTGAGGCGGAAACGGGATGAGAATACTCGTACGACGGAGATATCTCTCATACTCAGACCACTTGATCCCCTTCTCATACCTCTTCTTCGCCCCCGGTCGTTCTTGCAGCGGCAGGCCAGACAGGAACATGAGAAGCGCTGTCAAAAAAAATGGACCTAGGATCGATGCATACAGCGCAGCATACGCCCCGCCAGAGACGTAACCATCTGCTGCTGGCGAAACGGCGATCATGAAGATGGCTATACGCGTCAGCTGTGGGCCTCCCATAATGCCTCAAAAATACTGACCAAATTGAATAATGATTTCGCCAAAGTAATTCGGATGCCTCGTCCATGCGAAGAATCCAACATCGCATACGGAGCCGTCACTGGCATGAGCCGTTCGGAAGCGGTACTTTTGGATATCGGACACGCTCTCCATGATCAAGCCAATCGAATACAGGATTACACCAGCGATATCTCGTCCGGTTCCAAAAGCGGGCTGACCGAACTGCGTGACATTAGGTGAATTGAGAATGGTAACAGGTAGAGAGACGATCCAGACCCAGGCCATCTGGAACACCCAGAACCCAAGGAACGACCAGAACTTGTCGCGCTTGTCGTCGAAGCGATCGTCTTTGCCCGTTTTCAAAATCCGAAATAGCAGAAACGCAGAGAGGCGCGCGCCCCAGAGCATGATGAAGACGGAAGCCACGATATTGCGTGCATTGTCTCTGTTGCCGCTGAATGCGAGAGTCAGGATGGCGAGTACAACGAAATTGGTTCCGCCAGCGAAGTCGGTCAACTTGTCGAACCTGAATGAGAAGGCGATCGAGAAGAAGAAGAGTTGGTACGCGATGGTGATGAGGAGAGTGATGGCGAGGTAATAGTTGTCCAGAACGTGAACGGCCCCCATCGTTGCGGTTATTGCAGAAAGCGTACGATATGAGGATTGAGGAATGGAAGTCTGGGACTGCGTTATATGTGTTTGGGTTTTATCACCATCTTCGCATTCGCTACCATTAGACTTCTTGTCCGTTAGCAGTGGGCTGTGAATCCGCGTGAATCCGCGCGTGCCGATAATCACGAGCGAAACTATTTAACAGAAGGATCAAGTGGTGACGTAGAACATCGCGACGCCAAGCGATCGATGGTGTTGAACACTTTCGCCCGCGATCATCGCCATCGCTAAGATGTCGTTGGAGTTAATCTATGCAAAGCTGCAGTGCACAGCCCTACCATCACACAAGTCCAGTCGTGGCATTTCGCAATCCAAAATGTTCCGGCCAGCCTAATTGCATCGGCGCCCTGCAGCGCGAACGGGAATATTGGTCCGGCAATCGTGAAACGCGCCCGGTATGAGGCGTCGCGACCACGTTTCAACCTCACCACCACAGCGCGTCGCCAGACCGTCTTGAGACCCAACCCCCGCTAAAAGCTGCTTGCAGGCTGCCAGACTGGCCTGGAGATCATGAGCTGCCAGCACCAGCCCTGCAGCACACTGCACCCGCTGGGCATCACATCGTAGTCCCGACAATGCCATGCACGCGTTACAGCTGCATCCGTCCTTTCATACGCGACCCGGTCTCGAGTCGCTGCCGCGTGGATAGGGAGGAGAAACCTTCAGAAACAGATCATTCTGAGGCGATGTGGGCGGGGCGTTAAGTATCGTGCCGTCTGCCTAAGGCCTGGACTTGATTTGAAAGGTTTGGTCCCTTCGTTCGGCTTGTCTCGCTCGTTTTGCTCCGAACTGACTGACACTCACTGCCTTTCTTCCTTTCTCCTTCCTCACTCCTCTTTGACAGCCTGCTGCGCAGTTCTTGAATGAGTCTGCATGTCTGTGACAACACATCTTTTGAATCTTCCAGCTGGACTGTTGCCGTACTAATAGTTTCGTCTTTCTGATTTTATTTCGCGTCTTTCTTGTATTACAATTCGTTCTTGCTTATTCTATCAAACACATCTATCACGCCAAGATGAAGAGGATAAAAGTTTCTTGGGGCTTTGCCTTCCTGCATATTGCAACAGTACGTGGACCTGTTCGTCGCTCAAGCTGTCAATGCTAACGTGAGCTAGGTAATCGCCGACCCAGGAGTCAACTTGAACAACGTTGGACCAGGAGTGCAAGGACGGAAGGTTGAGAATCTAAACTATGGAACACTGCAACATGAGAAGAGGGAAGCCCTCGACCTTGGCAACATTGGAGCGCAAGGAACCGCCAACGTCTTCGACCGCTCTGCCAGCGCTGGGCAAAACAAAGCTGGTGGTATCGATGCAAACGCACTGATCAACGGTTTAGGCAATGGACAACCTGGTGCTTCGCAAGCCGCCACTGGCCAACAAGGACCTGGTGGAATCGACGCCGGCGCAATCATCAACGGCCTGGAAAATGGACCAGCAGGAGCAGGTGTAGGTCAACCATCAACTCCTCACGCCGCAACTGGTCAAGAAGGGCCCGGTGGAATCGATGCAAGCGCAATTTTCAACAGTCTGGGCAATGGTCAAGCAGGAGGAGGCCAACCGTCAACCCCTAATGCCGCTATCGGTCAACAAGGCGCAGGCGGAATCGATGTAGGCGAACTTATCAACGGCTTGGGCAAGGGGCAATCGCCTTCGCAAGCCCATAACAATGGTCAAGGCGCCGGCGGCATCGATGCCGCGGCACTTCTCAACAGCCTTGGAAACAGTGCAGGTCAGGGGCAAGGTCAAGCCCCCGGTCTCGACCAGATTCTCAATGGACTGAAGGGAAACGGACACGGGCAGGGCAACGGCGTCGAAATCATTGAGATTAAGGAGACTATCATCCAACAAGTCAACGGTCAGAAAAAAACCACCCTTCAAGTGATCGGACAGAACACTACTTCCGCTGCGAACGCTCAGCAATCCGCCCCCGCAGCTGCTGAAGGCAAGAATGGCACAGTGAGTCCTGCGCCCCTGACTCCACAAACCTCATTAACATATCTCTCTAGATCGCCGCAGCCGTGACCGTCAGCGCAGGCGGCGCACCGCCACAAGGCCAGCAGGCCGCACCAGCCTCCAGTTCTGTCGCGGCTATCAACTCTGCAACACTAACGAAAGATGGCTTGGTCGGTGCGACGACGACGAGCAACGCTGGAAGTGCTGTAGGTGTGATTGCAGGAGGTGGAGGCAATGCCACCGCCGCAGCCGCGGGAGCGAGCAGTTCATTGACCAAAGATGGACTTGTCGGCGCAACGACAACGAGCACAGCGGGTAGTGCAGTAGGGGTGATCGCAGGAGGTGGAAGTGCATCTCAACCTGCCGCCGCGGCGGCTTCGAGCGTTGCCGGCGCAGCAGGGTCCACTGTACAAGTCAGTGCTGGCGGCAACCCCCCAGCTGGCATTGCGCAGGCACCCTCCTCCTCGTCAACCGCAGCACCAATCAATTCCGCGACTCTTACAAAGGACCCTCTGATCGCTACGAGCGCTGTGGCGGCCGCAGCGGGCCCTGTGACCGTCGTCGCAGGCGGCGGTGCCTCGAACGCATCCGCCCAAGGTGCCGGAAATGCACAGTGCAACCAATGTGTGTGCAAGTGTGGCGTCAACGCATTCCCCATGAACCCGCCGCAAGCCCAGCCCTTCCAGCTGCAGACCATGAGCATGGGCGGCATGCCCGCCGCCGCAGCCTCGACGTTGTCGACAGTAGCCAGTGCTGTTACTGTCGTTGCAGGCGGATCCGCACCACCGGGCATGGCACAGGCTGAAAGCTCGAGTGCACCTCAACCTATCGATTCTGCGACTCTGACGACGAACGGGTTGAACGCTGCGAGCTTCACGGCGACGACGGACAGCGCGGTGACGGTCATCATGAGTGGCTCTGGAGCGGCCGCTCCGCCATTTGCGGTTGCAAGTTCGAGTACAAGCGTACTGCCGCTCCCGCCGAAAGTTGAAGCATCGAGTGTGCCTCCGAGCTCGAGCGCTGCACCGCCGGTTGACCCGCAATCGCAAGTCGCAGCGCCGACGCCAATCCCCAGCGCGACCGAGCAGGCGAATGCGCTGCCATTTGATATCTCGACGATTGCGCTGCAGAGCAAGGTCACCGTGAATCTAGGACGGAGGATGGCGCGGCCTACGGCGAGGTAGATGTAAAACGTCTGAGACGCTTTAGTTCGAGGACTTGTTGATAGTTAGATGTTATTTATTTCACCCCTCTAATACCCCTATTTCTTGCCTCTGTAGCTCCTTTCGTTTCTATGTTGTCAATGTTGTAGCGGAATCTTGTTTGGCTTTGGGTTTGTGATTAGTAGGCATGCAGTGGCTTGGTATAAAAACAGAATCTCAAGGAAGAAAAAATTCATGAATTTTGTGATATTTTTGACATGGGTAGGGAGGTGCGAAGCATTCCAACAGGCGATGTTTCACGCCGTTGGCAGTGGGTTCTTCCCCCGGACGCAGTGACACCTTGTGTCCAAGACCCCGAAGCATGTAGATGGTCTCCCTTCCTATCCTAAGTTTGTGTGTCGTTGACGTGTTTGCTTTAAACCGTGTTCTTGTCAGCATCCTCATCCATCTTCTTGTTCCGTTTCTTCTGGCGATTCGACATGGGCTTCCCTTCTCCGGATTGGCTGACTGGTGTGCCTTCTACGCTGTCTACCTTTCGCTTTTTCTGGCTCATGTTCTGATTCGGGGTCATACTCTTTGGGGCCCGCTTGTTCTTGTCGACGACGTCCGGCACGGGCTTCTCGCCTCCGTATACGACGTCAACGACTCCTCTGAAGCTCTCTCGCTTCAGCCTCGCAAATTCCACCACGCTCCGGGCTTCCTTTGTCAGGCCGTCCTTGCCCCTCTCGTGGCCGAGTCCCCACACAGAGGCCAAGTTGATCACGTCACTCGGTGCCCTCACAGCCATGACGCTTCTAGCTTCTGAACTAAAGATCAGGCCCCGTCCCCGGGATACGCGGATGAGCTGGGTGGCATTGCTGATCAGATTCCGCTTGGCAGTTGCGTCGCCAGTCAGCAGCCCCTGACTGTAGCAAAGCTCAATCTTGACGCCACGGGCAATGGCAGTGCCAAGCATGGGGAACTTGAAGTATTTTTCGAAACGCTGGGTCAGGTCGAGCGATATAAGGTCGATGTCGAGGCTGGCGCATGCTTGCTGCAGGGTGCGCTCATCGGTGGGCCGGGCGGCGATTATGTCGTAGTGCTGCTGCAACTGGGGGATGCGGTGGTTTGTGGCGGCGTCGGTGAGGAAGATGTTGCATCGGCGCAGGATGCGGAGGCGCGATGGCGTTGGAAAGGGGAGCGGACGCGGCACGGGAGACGTCTGGCGGAGCGAATTAGTCACCACGGTCGCACGGGGTGCATTTGAGAGGAGCCATTTGAGGGGAGGGTGCAAGCGTGACCGGGTCGAGGTTGCCGTGGGCGCAGCAACTGGCAAAATGAACACGAGCGAAGCTAGGTAGAATGGGCGGCCAGTAGTGGGGCCCGAGTCGTGAGAAGGACGGGGAGGGGATTCTTACAAGGTCAGCGGGCAGACGCCCTGTGAAGGTGTGCGTGAGTGCAACCACATCGTATCCTACTGCGCGGCGTGAGTTGAGCGGCGTCGTCGTCGTCGAGCAGCGCACACCGGCAAGGACGCAGGAGGCGGACGCGACTTACATTCATCGAGGAATGCGACGGTGCGCTGCAGTTCCCTTGTGTTGTCGGTCCAGGGGACGTTCAGGTCGTAGAACATGACTGTCGGCCAGTCTGCGACGACGGGCGACGCAATGGCGCTGCGGAAGAGAGACACTGGTGAGTTGCGAGACTTTGCCTGTCCAGGTCGGCCCGCGAAGCCCAGGGTGCAGCCCGCAGTCACGTGCCGGCCCCCAGCTCACACACACGCAGCCACCAGCGACGTGCACTCGCATCCAAATCCCAGCTCGACTGCAACAACCGCCCCGCCAGCAGTAACACCGCCGCCGCCGCCGCCGCCGCCGCCGCCGCCGCCGTCGCCGCTACACACACAATCACCACCACAACCACCACCACCACCATCACCACAGAAGCCCAGGGCCGTCGTCGGCTTCTTCGCGCGCAGGGCCGCTCCCGCCGCCCTCCTCGGCCTCGTCTCCCTGTGGTGCTTTTCCGTCGCGCTCCGCATCAACATCACCACCACCCCGCCGCCGCCGCCGTACGCCCTCTCCAGCCCTCCCACCAACGACTCTGCGCCGCCCCCGCCCGGCCAGCCCTCCCCCCGCACCATGGCGCTCAACACCTCGGGCTCCGGCGCCAGCGTCGCAAAGGTCTACGCCGACGTCAACGCCAACATGCCCCGCGCATACTGGGACTACGACAGCGTCAACATCTCGTGGGGCGTGCTCGAGAACTACGAGGTCGTGCGCAAGATCGGCCGCGGCAAATACTCCGAGGTCTTCGAGGGCATCAACGTCGTCAACTACCAAAAGTGCGTCATCAAGGTGCTGAAGCCCGTCAAGAAGAAGAAGATCAAGCGCGAGATCAAGATCCTGCAGAACCTGTCGGGCGGACCCAACATCGTGTCGCTGCTGGACGTGGTGCGCGATAACCAGGTTAGTGATGCCGCATGGGTTGGCGATTGGGTACTATCCCGTCCTGCTGTTGTCCCCGACGTGCCTGGCCGCTTGACGTGCTAACATGGAGAACCCACAGAGCAAAACGCCCTCGTTGATCTTCGAGTATGTCAACAACACCGACTTCCGGAGCCTGTACCCCAAGTTCCAGGACTACGACGTGCGCTTCTACATCCACGAGCTGCTCAAGGCCCTGGACTACTGCCATAGCAAGGGCATCATGCACCGCGACGTCAAGCCCCACAACGTCATGATTGATCACGAGAAGCGAAAGGTAGGCTTTCTTCGACCCCCGCCATGTCTCCAAAATACGCTAACCCCGAGCCAGCTGAGACTGATTGATTGGGGTCTCGCCGAATTCTACCACGCTGGCACGGAATACAATGTCCGTGTCGCCTCTCGCTATTTCAAAGGTCCAGAGCTCCTCGTCGACTTCCAGGAGTACGACTACTCGCTCGACATGTGGTCGCTCGGCGCCATGTTTGCTTCCATGATTTTCCGCCGGGAACCCTTCTTCCATGGAAACAGCAACTCCGATCAACTTGTAAAGATCGCCAAGGTCCTCGGAACCGAGGACCTCTTTGACTATCTTGACAGATACGACATTGAGCTCGATGCCCAGTACGATGATATCCTGTCCCGATATCCCAAGAAGCCCTGGCACTCATTCATCAACGCGGACAATCAGCGCTTCGTCAGCAACGACGCGATTGACTTCCTCGATAAGCTGCTCCGATACGACCACCAGGTACGCTTCATACTATCAATTCCCAAATTGCGGAAGCTGACATTATTTAGGAACGACTCACGGCCAAGGAGGCAATGGCCCACCCTTATTTTGCTCCTGTTCGCCAGGCTGCTGCGCAAAACCACAACGCGGGCACGTCACACACATGATTGATACCCACTTCCTCAATTAAAGCGTGTTTGTTGACATAATGGATGTGCAGAAGTCCCAGTCATGACCAAATGGGGACAAATCCTCGAGCCGACCGATCCACCAGATCGAGCGGGCGAGGGACCGTCAATGACTTCCTATCTGAACTGAACTGCGTTTCGAGGATGGGATGGCAGATTAGCATACCACAAACGGCTTTAGCATTACCAGAATTCGATTTCACGTCACCGTGGATGACCCCATGGAGCGTTCTTGGCTGTTGTTATACTACCCCACTGCATGACTCTTTCTCTTGATGGCATCCCGCCGGGGATTTGTACTGCGAGGAGACTTGAGGGCTCTGGAAAGATTAGGTCTACATTGTATCTTTGTGGCGTTTCTTTATTTTTGGCGGCAGACATGCAATGGAAGAACAAAAATTACTCTCTACTCCGAACCCTCATTCCGACTCCGATGCAATATGTGAATGTGGTCCGTTCGCGGAGTGATTTGGCGTTGAGGGGCAACTGAGTCACGCCAAGAGATTTTCCGGCCAGGTTCGACTCACAGCTCAAAATCCCATTTATGCTGCCCCGCCGAGTGCTCGCCCTGCGCTCCGTCAAGCTCCCTCCAATTCCACGATTTCCGCCGTCACGTCCTCTTCACGTGCTGCCGTCTTCTCTGCAGCGCGCTGCCCAATTGCTCCGCCGCCCGCCCTGCCGCTGCGCATCCCACGGTAAACACTACACCACCCCCACCATGGCCCTCAACGCCGCCTCCCACAACGTCACGGGCGAGAAGACGGGCCCCGTGACTGCTCCTCCACCAAGCCTTGGTGCAGACAGCAAGAAAGCCCTTCTCGAGAATGCAGAGGCCGAGGCGACAGGCCAGTCCGCGCCCGGCCAGGATGGCGGTGATAAGGACGCCCCCAAGAAGGCGAAGACGGAGAAGGAGCTAGAGAAGGAACGGAAGAAGGCAGAGAAAGATGCCAAATTCAAGGCCAAGAAGGCAGCCCAAGCAGGTGCCAGCGGGGCAGGGGCAAAAGAGGTCAAGGAAAAGAAGCCCAAGGCCGAGAAGGAGGTGCTGCCAGAATACAACGAAGAGACGCCCAAGGGCGACAAGAAGATTCTAAAGAGTCTAGATGACCCATTCAACAAGGCGTACATCCCCAAGGTCGTGGAGAGCGCGTGGTACGACTGGTGGGAGAAGGAGGGCTTCTTCAAGCCGGAGTTGCAAGACGGCAAGGTCAAGGAGGCAGGGCACTTTGTCATTCCCATCCCACCGCCGAACGTCACTGGAAAGCTGCACTGGTTTGCGTTCCCTCCAAGTAAATTTGGCCATTTCTAACTACTCGCAGCGGCCATGCCCTGGCCACGGCCCTGCAGGACGTCATGATTCGGTGGCACAGAATGAAGGGCTTCACCACATTATACCTCCCCGGCTGCGACCATGCTGGCATTTCTACACAGAGTGTCGTAGAGAAGATGCTGTGGCGGCGAAAAAAGCAGACTAGATACGACCTCGGCCGGCCGAAGTTCCTCGAGACCACCATGGCGTGGAAGGACGAATACCACAGCAGTATTACAAAGGTGCTGAAGCGAATGGGTGGTAGCTACGACTGGACGCGAGAAGCTTTCACTATGGACAAGAACCTGTCAGCTGCCGTCACCGAAACGTTCGTGAGGATGCACGAGGAGGGCTTCATCTATAGGTCAAATCGCCTCGTTAACTGGTGCACAAAGCTCAACACCGCCCTGTCAAATCTCGAGGTTGAAAATAAGGAACTCAGTGGTCGAACACTGCTTGACGTACCAGGATACGAGCGCAAGGTTGAATTTGGTGTCATTACACATTTCAAGTACCCAATTGAAGGGTCGGAAGAGTTTATAGAGGTTGCCACCACACGTCCTGAGACAATGCTTGGCGATACTGCCATCGCCGTGCACCCCAATGACGAGAGGTACAAGCACCTTCTCGGCAAGAATGCGAAACATCCGTTCGTGGACCGCCTGATGCCTATTGTTGCAGACGACTACGTTGATCCAGAGTTTGGTACTGGTGCGGTGAAGATCACACCAGCTCACGATCCTAATGATTTTGCTCTTGGACAACGACACAAACTTGAATTTGTTAATATTCTTAACGACGATGGGACAATGAATCACAACACTGGAAAATTCGCGGGACAGAAGCGTTTCGACGTTCGATATTCTGTTACTGAAGAGTTGACCCAGCTAGGCTTGTTCGTGAAGAAGGCAGATAACCCAATGAAGGTTCCTTTGTGCGAAAAGAGCAAGGATGTCATTGAGCCACTCATGAAACCGCAATGGTGGATGAAGATGAAGGATCTGGCTGAACCTGCAATCAAAGCTGTGGAGAACGGAGACATCAAGATTATTCCAGAGACGCAAGAAAAGACCTATTTCCACTGGATGAGGAATAGTAAGTTGTGAAACTCATGGTTGGCATATTACTAGACTAACTTATCGATCAGTCAACGACTGGTGTTTGTCTCGGCAGCTTTGGTGGGGCCACCAAATCCCAGCGTACTTCGTCAAGATCGAAGGGGAGAGCAGTGATCAGTCTGATAACGGACTGTGGGTGACAGGCCGAACTGAAGAGGAAGCCCACAGTAAGGCAGAGACAAAATTCCCAGGCAAGAAATTTACCCTCGAACGTGACGAGGATGTGCTCGACACCTGGTTTAGCTCCGGTCTATGGCCATTCAGCACACTCGGCTGGCCGAACGATACTGCCGATATGCGGAATCTCTTCCCGACTTCTGTTCTGGAGACTGGTTGGGATATTCTCTTTTTCTGGGTCGCACGAATGATTATGTTCTCTCTTCATTTGACTGGCAAGGTGCCATTCAAGGAGGTCTACTGCCATTCTCTCATTCGTGATAGTGAAGGGCGCAAGATGAGCAAGTCCCTCGGAAACGTCGTCGATCCCATTGACATTATGGAGGGCATCTCACTGCAAGCGCTGAAAGACAAGCTGCGCGTTGGAAATCTTGATCCCAAGGAACTCAAAACAGCTGAAAAGTACCAGAACACGGCTTTCCCACAAGGTATTCCAGAGTGCGGTGCTGATGCTCTGAGGATGGCACTTGTAGGCTACACTACTGGTGGTGGCGATATTTCATTCGACGTCTCGGTCATCCACGGTTATCGACGCTTCTGTAACAAGATCTACCAAGCCACAAAATACGTTCTTGGTCGACTAGGAGATTTCACTCCCCGATCCAAAATCATCAAGTCTGGCAAAGAATCTCTACCTGAGCGGTGGATTCTGCACAAGCTCTCGGCGTCCTCAAAACTTATCAATGATCGATTAGAGAAGCGAGAGTTCTCCCTTGCAACACAGGTTGCGTATAGGTACTTCTATGAGTTCCTGTGCGACACCTACATTGAGAACTCAAAGGCTATCTTTGATGAGGGAAGTGCAGAAGAGAAGGAGAGTGCTAAGCAGACGCTGTATACGGCTATCGAGGGCGGACTGTTGCTGATTCATCCCTTCATGCCATTCCTTACTGAAGAGCTTTGGCAACGACTTCCCCGTAGGGAGGGCGATAAGACACGGTCTATCACTGTGGCTACTTATCCACAATACGTCCAGGAGTGGGACGACGAAGCCGCTGATGCGGAATGTGAGTGGATTTTTACGCTTCACGGATTCATGAAGTAATTCTAATATATCACAGATGAATTGCTTGTCGGTTGCTCGAAGGGCCTCCGCTCACTAGCCGCCGAATACGCGATCAAGGATTCCGCAACAACCTTCATCCAGCCACTGGACGGCTCCACCCACACCACACTCTCCACCCCAACATCTCTCCCCTCTATCCGATCCCTCGCCGGGAAGTCCGTTACAAATGTCACGATCCTCTCACCCTCAGACCCCGCGCCTACCGGCTGCGCTGTGTACACTGTTGGCGCCGTCGCAACCGTGTTCCTAGATGTCAAGGGTAGAATTGATATTGACAAGGAGATTACAAAGGCGAAGGATAAGCTTCAGAAGACTACTGAGATCGTCGAGAAGCAGAAGAAGATTATGGATGGGGAGTGGGAGGCCAAGGTCAGCGAGGCTGTTAAGGAGACAGAGAGGGAGAAGCTGAAGGCTGCTGAGGTGGAAGGCCGGAATTGGGAGGCGAGTATCGAGCAGTTCCAGCGGATGAAGATTGAGTAGGAAAGCAAAAGTTCTTTATCTCCGTAGCTATGTTGATTGGAGGGGGTGGGATATGATGGCTTGGAATGTCTTTCTCAATTCTTGAATGGAATGTGTATTAGATTTACCAAAAGTGGAATCCTCTCGTGTATTTTGTTACTTCATTTTCTATATAGTCTATATGTGCTTTCGGCCTCATGATGATGCTCGCTGTCTTGTCCTTCCTGTTCGACATTGTTCTGTCATGGTACTCACCACGCCTCTTTCCTACCCCCATATCTCATACCAAAACACCCTTTTCGCCGTCCCGCGCAATGCATGGGATCCACGCTGTTTCTAGTCTTGCCAGCATCGCACATTTCTCTTCCTCATCACGTCCATGTCCAACAATGGCTATCTCCTTTCTTTTCTTTTCTTTTCTTTTCTTTTCTTTTCTTTTCTTTTCTTTTCTCTTCTTTTCTCTGGTCGCGGTGAGGGAAGTGGGGAGGGGGGGCGGGTTGGAAAGTGCGGCGCAGTCTCGGCGATGCCACTCATGAGTCTCTTGGTTCAGAATTTTCCAAGGAACGGTTTCTTTCGTGGATGGGCTATTTTTTCGAAGTATATTTATCGCCATGCATTGGCCCTTTCTCAAGTATTTTTCGAGTCGCTGCTGGGACGGGACGTGACCTTGGTGGTATTGGGGTTGTGCTTGGATTGTGGTTTGGGAAGGCCCGGTGATGCTCATCATTATTGCTCGGAGGGAATTTGGACAAGTCACATTGGCGCAGTGTACTGTTGTCTTTGGAAGACGAGGAGCCACGCATCGATCTTGTTGCGGCCAGAACAGAACAGAACAGAATATGAGTTGTTGTAAAAAAATGTTTAGATACAAGTCCCAACGCTGCTCGCCCTTGTTTCCGAAAATGACGGAGCTCCATAGATGACTTCATGGTCAGCGTTTTGGACTCGCAGCCGGAGCTGCACAGTTAAGTCGCGGAGTTGAGTATTTTTGATTGCGGAAAGGGCCTGGCGCTGCTCCATCTGCTCTTCCTCGCCGCAAACTTCATTCGCCGAGACATAACTCTGATTGAAAAATCTGAGCTGAACATCACACTATTATAGAGAAAAAAATTTTGGACTTTACTTGGGAGTCTATACTGTTGATTGTCCATATCCAGTACAGTCTTTCTTTTCCTCAATCTACCGAAGGTGAAAATAAGGGATGCTCGGCCTGCTCGTGTGGTCTAGGATCAAGTTTTCCTTTTAGAAAAGAAGAGTAGGACTAGATAATCTTATTTGTAGCCCCCGAGTTATTTATGAAGAAGCAGTCATTTTGCGTGCATTTCTTGCTTTGTTTCCGGCTCCTGACCAAACCATGCAGTTCTAAGAGTACTAATTCGATTCTTAAAGGCCATTCTACCCATCGATAGTGAGAGCATAGACTGTGATGCAGGTCCGTGAAGAAGTCACACGTAGACGAGTGGCCCAATTTTCGTTGAAGTTATCATAGATTAAATCATTTAGGTTTGATTTCCGAGTCTGGACACGCACATGGATTGATAGATGTAGTTCTTTTATCTCTCGGCGACAAGGAATGCCTAGCTTTAGGGGAGACGAACTCTGCAGCAAGCACATGCGCAGTTTTATACTTCTGCCTATCAGAAGTTATGGGCCCGACGACAGAACCTTTAGCCCAGGGCTGCGGAAGACTCATGCAGTCTTTGAATTTTGATTCCTCAATGATCAGGAGATGCCCGGTCTACTCAAGAGGTTTTAGCCGATCGAGTTCTTCTATCTGGAATAATAGAGCAGGACCGGCCAAAGCAACACCTGGGCGACTTTTCCACTTGCTTCCGAGTGCCAGCCATACGACTTGGGGGTTTTCGTTTTTGTTCAGACACGTGACGAAGGCCATGGCCACTTGTACTAGCTGTTATTAATTTTCCAGGTCCGGGAGATGCTCGGTCTTCCCATGTGGTTATACCCAAAGACCTTTATTGTTTTACTAGAAGAGAGAGGAGGGCGTAGAAAAAGCAAGCAGAGTTCATGATTACAGATGTTTGTCGTTTTAGTCCAGGTACGCGCTGAAACTCATAGGTGTGGAAATGCTGGTTTACTCATTTTTACGAAGTAATAAGCCTTTTGGATGAGGTTGAGCCAAGCCGCAGCAGCAAAACACATCGGGAATCGCAGCAGTTATCTCAGAGAAGAAGCGGTCATTTACATGAACATTATGGTTTTCAGTCTAGGGCCACACTGAACTTATGAACTCCTGTGACATTGTTTTGGGGTATCAAAGGGCAGCCATTTCCTTAGACTGTACCAATTTTGTGTTTGGAGCTGAGCAAACCCAGGTTGCAGTAGTTTGTTAAAGCCGAGGACAGGCATTCATAGAGCGAATTGAATCGCGTTTTAACCCCAGTCAAGGTTGGGGTTTGAGGAGGGTTGTTTCAGACAGGCTTCTACCAGTCAAATGATCTATTTATGACTTTGAAGATCAGCTTATCATTTTCCCGTATGGTGGTTTTCGCCACGTGTCATCGGCCCTTATTGTGTGGGAGAAAGCACAAACTCGCATAGGAGGCTACGCAACAACATTTTGAAGGCATCAAAGGGTTACGGTAGATTTGAGAGTTTGTTCTAGAGGCCAGGACAGTCGTATACATAGATTGATGAACTAGCACAGGTAGAGCATTTGTTTTAACCTCTTGATTAAATAAGCACTTTTATCGCGGAGCAAGTCTTGTATTATAGTTGAAATCCATTCTGACCTATTTTTGTATACGAATTGTATGCGACTATTTCGCCGCTTTTCTTCCCTTCTGGGAAAACATTCCGACATAAGTGACGATGGTTGTGGCTATGGCTGTGGTTTGTATTCTGGACATTTGTGTCTATGTTTAGATCTTGGTATATCAGAGCCCGAAGCCCTTATAACTTCAAGAAGCGCTGTTTTCAAGTCAAATCTACTCTTGGCATACACCTGACTAGGGTAGTCAATTTTGGTGTATTATATCAGCAAAATCTTGCTCTGCTCAGCCTGGGCTCATTCTTGCTCAGCCTGAATCACGCTTGCTCGGGCTTGCTCATGATCAAAATCATGATGCCTCGGGCTGCTCACAGTTAAAATTGTAGTACCTCAGGCTGCCCATACCTAGCTCTTTTTCCGTTGCCTGTCCTAATTCTGGTCACAGTTCCCTTGAGGCAATTACTTGGTCTCATCATCAAGATGATCAGACTCGAGGCTGATGATCCCCAAAGTCTTCACCACGGTGCCGGTGACCTGAAAAATATTAAGAAGAATGATCAAGAGTAGTAATTGCGCAGTCTCACCAAGATCCCATAGAAACCAACAATTTTTTCCAAACTTTCAACAAGCCTGAACGAATTCCTTTCATCCTCTCCAAACGATGGGCAGTCCTCCGGGAATGTAGTCTCTCGACTGAAGTTAGTGCAGATCTATGTCATCAGCAACATGTTCGTCTAACATACGTTCAGCTACGCACCTTCATTCTCACAAGTTTACCCCAACTATAGCTACACAGCAACACTCGGTTAATTCTCTCCCCTCCAGGTCCATCAACGTCGAACGTGAGTCTTCGGTCTGTAGAGTTATTGAACGGAGGCACTTCCCGTTGCTCCCTATTGCCAAAAGGGCCACTACAACCAAACTTGAGCACCTTCTGTCCTGCGAATTCGATGTCGTAGACGAATTCGATGCCGTAGATGCGAGTCTCGTCGAAGATCCAGAAGATGAGCTGGACAAGATGCGGGAGCCTCTCTCCGTGTGGGCCCCCGAACAGCACTACGTTGAACGGTCGCTGCTCTCGAGAGACCCAAGGTACGCTGCGGAAATGGTCATCCAGTCGCAATGTTGCCGGGGGTACATCCTGTCAGGGTAAGAACCCGGACATAACCGGACATAGCGTTAGCGCAATAGCTTAGATAGGAGCTTCCCCCCGAGGAAGCTCAACACCAATACAATACATTACAGATTCAGATAATCCACTTAAGATGCAACTCTAACAATAGTAGCTAAGACTAAAAAGATAGTTTAACCCTTCTAGTAAGACCTGCTAGAACTATATTCTTTTTACTACTAATTTAGGCACTTTTCCTAGCGTTCTGCTAGACGCACCTGTGCTGCTACACCCCTCTAAACTAGTCTTTAAGAGAAGTACTATTCTTCTTAAACAACAATAACACTAGTTAACTACTAGACAAGCTCTATAGTTACAAAAGAATAACAACTAGACAATTTCTTGCAAACTCTGTACAATTGCTATTTCCCTTTGTAGTTAAACGCAGAATACTAACTAGACAAAAACTGCGTAGACTAATAAACTACTAACTCTACACTACAAGACTTGAATAGCCTTAAAGACCTAAATAAAGCTCTAAGTAACCTAGTTCTAAATGCTCTATAAACAAAGACTAACTAAACCTTTTACAAATAGGCTAACTAAAAGCACTCTAGTAAGCACTATTGTTTACACTTACTAACTTAGACTAAACGCAATCTTCTCTAGCCTTCTGCACTTACTGCTATAAACAACACGCAGCCTTGTGCCTACTGCTCTAACTACTAATTGCAACTGCAGTTTAACAAAAAGCACAGTCTAGAAAACAAATAGGCTTAAAAAGCTGCTTAACAAGTTCCCTCTTACTCTTTCTTTACTTCTAACATACTCTTATTACTCTAAACTATAGATAGAACACACGCCTACCTACAAGCCTACTACTAGCACTGCTCTAACTACACCTAGACAACGTTACAGAAAACGCACAAGGTAGCTACTATAGCTAAGGCTGCTAGAGCAGCCTAGCTAACTTTAGGCATTAGCAAGAACTGCTTTGTTTTTGCACGCAGTTTTATACAATACTTCTATACAAGCAAGCAATATAAACTTTTTATTCTAGTAAACGCTCTTAAGCTGTTACTCTATATTAACAAGAACCTAGAAGTACTAAGAAGAAACTGTAACACTACAGATTCTCTAGGTAAGTAGTTAGAAAACTCTAGACACTTTTTTGTTAACAACAAGCAGCTTAGTTACTCTACAAACTAGACTATAGGCATTAACACCTAGAAAATAGTAAAGAAGAACCTTAGAGCTGCAGCTAGACGTTTGTTTAAAAACGCTGCAGCAATTAAGAACTCTTTTTACTTTGCTACTTAGAAAACATTAACTACTAAAGCTAGACTAAACCTAGAGTTAATTGTAGACAACGTACTCCTCTAACTAAAGACACTAACTAATAGATAGCAAAACCTAGACACGCTAACTGTAGACAACGTCTCTTTTTCTTTTATAAAAGAAGACTAGCAAGAACTTACGCAAGAACTTAATACACAAGCCTAACCTAAAAGCCTAATTAAAGAATTATAACCTTTAATAAACAATACCTATTTTGCAAAGACAAGTACTAGTATTGCATAGATGTTAATAGCTAACCTAAACATTATTGTTAACAACGTAACCCTCTAGCTAGACATTCTGCTAACAGAGCTAAGTAGCAACTATTACTATCTCTACTTGTTGTCTAACATACGCGTATGTACAAGACATACTACAACATACTCTCCTCTAAAAAGCTTAAATTGTAGAGTTTAATTCCTTTAGAGCTAGAATACAACACTAGTAACTTTAAACCTTAGAGGTTCTCTTACGCCTATACAACTCTAAGCTATAGCTATTCTAGATTCTAAAAGCCTACTGTTCTTTTTTCTTAGGCAACTAACGTTATCTCTACTACAATACAACTAAGGCTAACTACCTAGGTATAGCTACAAGATACTAAACAATTACATAGTAGTACTAGACAAAGAAAATAAAACAAAAGCTAGAAGATTTACTTTACAAGAACTTAACCTAGAATTCTTTAGCAGACTAACCTTTATAGTAGAACAACTCTATACTGCAATCTCTATAGAAGCTAACTAGATAGATATTAGGCTCTAGAGCAGCAGGCTCTAACTTCTCTAGAACACGCAACTACTAGCACTACTGTACATTCTAGAAGACGCAAGCAAAACACTAGAGCCTAGAGATTCTAAGACGCAAAGCTCTATTCTATAATTTCTTCTAACATTCTCTCTAGCTATTGTACACAAGCTTAGAAGCTAATGCTAGAGAACCTCTAGCTCTATAGCACAAGAGCTACGCCTAACGCATAGACTAAATAAAGCAGCTAGAAGAGCAACGCTCTACACTACTAGACCTTCTAACTATAGATTATACTCTAAGGAATACACTGCTTAAAGACTACTAATAGCTAGAAGAGCAACGCTCTACACTACTAGACTGCCTAATTATAGATTATACTCTAAGAAGTACACTGCCTAAGAACTACTAAATAGCTCTAGAACTCTTAACAGCTAAATTCTTAGAACATAACCTATAGTACTATTATATAGAATATCTAAGGCTCTACTTAACACAAACAGCTTTAGAACTCTTAATAGCTAAATCTTTAGAACACAACCTATAGTGCTATTACACAGAATATCTAAAGCTTTACTTAACGTAAACTACTATAGCAACCTACGCTCTTGCAATACTAGCTATAAGCACCTAAACGTATTATATATAGTATATGCTTTAACGCAAACTAGAAACAATAATAGCAATACTTACAACTAAATTTCTAGGCATAGCTTCTCTATAATATTAGCGTAGCATAGAGCAATATTACAAAATAAAGTTGCCTTCTTAGCTATACAATAAAAAGAGCTTACTGCTATTGTAGTAGAGTAGAAAGCAACACTACTACACGTAACAGGCATAGAGAGCACGTAATCTAGAAAAGAGTTATATTAAACTCTTTTTCTCTTTAGAGGAGGGACACTAATACACACTTAGGCAATGTTTTACTAGATTCTTTTACTACTACTTTAATATTATAATTACAGAGCTATCTACTCTTCTATATATAGCACTCCTAGCACAGCTCTACCTTACAAGCTCTTTAGATTAGAAGTCTAAAAAACTAACAGAATACTGCAAAAAACAGTTGCTAATAGCTGTTCTAACACTCTAATGTTAACAAAGAGTATTAATTGCTGTACCCCTTACTAACCTAGAAAGCAGCTAGAAGAATAGGTAAGAGCTTCTAAAATTACAACTTACTGC